>PVIH01007349.1:0-32044 GCA_004025045.1 Sigmodon hispidus
AAAAAAAAAAAAAAAAAAAAAAAAAAAAAAAAAAAAAAAAAAAAAAAAAAAAAAAAAAAGCCAAACATGCCCAAGCGGCAAACCACAACCACGGAACAGCTTGGGATCAGAAAAACCCTGGACTGACCCTTCAAACCCCAGTCCAACTATAGGAACACCTGACTCACTCTTGAGGGGGGGTGGGAAAGAACTGGATTTGGCCAGAAGTGGAGACTGATCTAAGCATTATTGGGTCAGTGGGACCATAGGACTGTCTGCTCCCTGCCCAGGGAGGGGATGGGGAGTTGCAGAGAAGAAAAATGACCAGATGTGTTGGGAGGGGGAAGAGACCTTGAATAAGGATATACAGGGAAAAAAAAAATCAGAGGGAAAGATGAACACAAAGAAAATATATGTGTAGCAATCTTATTTGTATTTCCACCCTTGATAAGCCATGCTTATCATTCTTATCCTCTGTATAGTTATTGTTAACTCTTCCACATTTTAAATTCTTTTTACTGTGTTTTTTTTTTGATAAATAAAAAATAAAGAAGGAAAAAAAAAAAGAAAATGAAAACCAACACATGAAAGAAAAATTTCAAGAACTAAAAATTGAAATATAAGCAATAAAAAGGCACAAAATGAGGCAAAGGTGGAAGTAGAAAATCTGAAGAAAAAAGCTGGAACTACAGTTACAAGCATAACCAACAGAATCCAAGAGAAGGAAAAGAGAATTTCTAGAGTGGAAGAGTCAATAGTGGAAATAAATACATCAGTCAAAGAAAACACTAAAAGTAAAAAAGCCATCAGACAAAATAAAGACGTCACCTGGAAATAACATGAATACAAAAAAATTAACAATACCAGTTCAAAAGCACATATAATATATTCAATAAAATCATAAAAGAAAACTATCCCCACCTAAAGAAGGAAATGCCTATAAAGATACAAGAAGCCTACAGAACGCCAAAGATATTAGACTCACCAAAAAAGTCTGCTCATCACATAATAATCTAGCCACAAAATATACAGAACAAAGAAAAACTTTTAAGAGCTATAAAAAAGAGGGCCAACTTACCTATAAATGCAGACTCATTAGGACAACACCAGACTATTAAATAGAAACAATGAAAGCAAGAAGGTCTTGGTCAGAAGTTATACAGACACTGAAAGAGCATGGTTGCCAACCCAGACTACTATACTCAACAATTCTATGAATCACCATAGATGGAGTAAACAAGATATTTCCTGACAAAATCAGATTTAAACAATACCTAGCCACAAGCCCTGCCCTTCTGAAAGCACTACAGGGAAAACTCCAACCTAAGGATCCCGGATACACCAATGAAAACACAATCGATAATCCCACAGAAAAAATTCCCAGAGAAAGGAAATACAGATAAGTTACCACCAAAAATAACAGGGAATAACAATCGGTGGTCATTAATATACCCTAATATCAATTGACTCAATTGACCTATAAAAAGACACACCCTAACATGTTGGATATAAAAATAGAGTACATCCTTCTGCTGCATGCAAGAAATACACCTCAACTTCAAAGGATCACAGTAAAGGGTTGGGTAAAGATTGTCTAATCCAAAGGCCACAAGAAACAAGCTGGTGTTGCAATCCTAATATGTAACAAAATAGTCTTCAAACTAAAATCAATTAAATGATACCAAGATGTATATTACTTATTCATCTCAGGGGAAAATAATCAAGATGTGATTTCAATTCTGAATATTTATGCCCCTAATATAAGTGCACCTACTATTTAAAAGAAACACTACTAAAGCTCAAATCCCACATCAAATGTCACATTCTAATAATGGGAGTCTTCAATACCCTTTTTTCAACCTTGGATAGGTGAACCAGACAAGGAGTCAACAGAGAAATGAGGGTTCTAACAGAGGTCATGATGCAAATATACTTAATAGATATTTATAGAAGCTTCCTCCCAAACAAAAAGGAATATACATATTTCTCAGCACTCCACGGAACTTTCTCTAAAATTGACCACAAAATTGGTCATAAAACAAATATCAATAGATATAAAAAATGGAAATAATATCACCATGGTCTAAAGAGTTCAACAAAATCAAAAATCATAGAAAGCCTGGGAACTCATCGAAACTAAACATCACTCAACTGAACCACTCCTGAGTCAAGGAAGAAATTAAGAAAGAAATCAAAGACTTCCTAGAATTAAAAAAAAATGAATCCACAACATACTCAAACTAATGGGACACAATTAAAGCTGTCTCAAGAGGATAATTCATAGTACTAGATGCATACATGAAAAACATAGAGAAATCCCACACAAGAGAACTAATAGCATAGCTGAAAACCTTACAACAATTAGAAGCAAAGTTACCTAGAAGCAGTAGATGGCAGAAAATAATCAAGTTGAGAGCTGAAATCAATAAATTTGAAAAAAAATGGACAATACAAAGAATCATTGAATCAAAGAGTTGGTTCTTTGAGAAAGTCAACAAGATAGATAAACCATTATCCAAACTAACCAAAAAGCAGAGAGAGAGTATCCAAATCAACAACATCAGAAATGAAAAGGCAGACATAACAACAGATACCTGGGAAATCCAGAGAATTATCAGGTCATACTTTGAAAATCTATACTCCACAAAATTAGAAAACCTAGATGAAATGAACAAACTAGACAAATGAAACTAGACAACGGTGTCCTCTCTCCCCTTATCTATTCAATATAGTTCTCGAAGTTTTAGCTAAAGTCATAAGAGAATGAAAGGAGATTAAGGGGATACAAATTGGAAATGAAGAAGTGAAACTATCTCTATTAGCAGATGATATGATTGTATACATCAGTGACCTACAAAATTCTACCAGGGAACTTCTACAGCTGATAAACACCCTCAACAATGTGGCAGGATACAAGACTAACTCAAAGATATCAGTAGCCCTCCTCTACACTAAAGATAAAAGGGCTGAAAAAGAAATACATAAAACATCATCCTTTATAATAGCTGCTAATTATATTCAATACCTTGGTGTAACTATAACTAAAGAAGTAACAGATCTATTGGATCAAAACTTTAAATCACTGAAGAAAAAATTGAGGACGACATCAGAAAATGGAAAGCTCTTCCATGTTCTTGGATAGGTAGGATCAACAGAGTAAAAAGGGCAGTCCTACCAAAAGGAATCTACAGATTCAATACAATTCACATTCAATTCCAAGTACAATTTTTTACAGACCTTGAAAGAACAATACTCAAGTTCATTGAAATAACAGGAAAACCAGGATTGGCAAAACAACTTTGTTCAACAAAAGAAACTCAGGAGGCATTACCATCCCGACTTCAAGTTATACTATAGAGCTATAGTAATAAAAACATCCTGGTACTGGTATAAAAACAGACTTGTGGGTTAATGAAATCAGGTTGAAGACTCCCACAATAACCTACACACCTATAAACACCTGATGTTTGAGAAAGAGGCCCAAAATATTCAACGGATATTATTTTTAACAAATGGTGTTGGCATAACTGGATGGTTGTATGTAGAAAACCACAAATAGATCCAAACCTATCATCTTGCACAAAACTCAAATCCAAGTGGATCGAAGACCTCAGCATAAACCCAGCCATACTGAACTTGATAGAAAAGGAAGTGGGAAATAGTTTCCAATGCATTGGCTTAGGTGACCATTTCTTAAATATAACACCAGTAGCACAGACACTAAGAACAAAAATCCATAAGTTAAACCTGCTAAAACTGAGAACCTTCTATAAAGCCAGACATAGTCAATAAGCCAAAACAACAGCCTACAGAATGGAAAATGATTTTCACCAACCCTACAAGGGACAGAGGACTGATCCCTAAGATATATAGAAATCTCAAGAAATGAGCACTCCCTAAATATAACACTAGTAGCACAAACACTATGAAAAACAATTAATAAATGGGACTTCCCTGAAATTGAGAAGCTTCTGTAAGGCAAAAAACATGGCCAATAAGGTAAAATCCCAGCCTATAGAATGGGAAAAGATCTTTACCAACCCTACTTCTGCCAGAGGACTGATCTCTAAAATATATAGAGAACTCAAGAAATTACAGGCCCCAAAACTAAATAATCTAATTAAAAATGGAGTTCAGAGCTACACTGGGAATTCTCAACAGAAGAATTTCAAATGGCAGAAAGACACTGAAAGGATTGGTCAGCATCCTTAGCTACAAGAGAAATGCAAATCAGAACAACGCTAAGAAACTATCCTAGTTTTAGTCAGAATGGCTAAAATCAAAAACATTGATGACCGGATATGCTGAAGGAGAGGTGGAGCAAGGGAACACTCTTTAATTGCTAAAGGAAATGTAAATTTGTGCAGCCACTTTGGAAAGCAGTATGGTGGTACCTCAGAGAACTGGGAATTAATCTCCCCAAGGATCCAGCAATATCACTATTGGGCATATACCCAAAGGATGCACATTCTTACCCCAAGGGCTCCAGCTCAACTGTGTTCATAAAAACATTATTCTTAATACCCAGAATCTAGAAACAACCTATATGCCCCTCTCCTGAAGAATGGATTAAAATATTGTGGTACATTTATACAATAGAGTACTACTCAACAGTAAAACAAAAATGACATCCTGAAATTTGCAGGAAAATGGATGGATCTGAAGAATATCATCCTGACTGAGGTAACATGGCCCAGAAAGATAGACATCATATGTTCTCCCTCATAGGTGGATTTTAGACATAAGGCGAAGGATAACCTGGCCACAATTCATAACTAATGAGCAGCTAGATAAAAGGAGGAACTTAAGAGAGAACATCCATGGATCCTCCTGGGAAGGGGAACTATAAAAGTTCTGTGGAGTAAATAGGTTTCATAAGATGTGGGGAGGGGCAAAGGGAGGTAGGAAAAGATCATGATAGAATAAAATGGTTGAATGAGGGAGCAAGAGAGAGGGAGAACAAGACAAATGCCTTGATAGAGGGAGTCATTGTGGGATTAGAAAGCTGATGCTAAGGAAATATCCAAGAACCCACAAGATGACAGTTGGCTAAGACTCCAAGCAATAGTGTAGAGGATGCCTAAGCAGGCCTCCCCTATAATCAAATGAATGATCACCCTCATTGCCATTCTATTTTTAAATCTTAGATTTATTTCCATATTTCATTCAGTTCTTTTTTTTATCCCTTGGAATATATTCACTGGGTTTTGTTTGTTTTTTGAAAAGATAGCTAATATTGTTCTTTCAAATTCTTTGTCTGGAAGTTCATACTTGTCATTTTTATTGGGTTCATTACTCCATCCCTCTCTCCCTCATTCCCTCCCTTCCCCTTCCTTCCTTCCTTTCTTTATTTTTATTCAAAGCACTATTCTTTTTTCAGTAGAGACATGTACAGAAATGGTCAGAAAATGACTGAGTTATAAGAAGATTGAAGCATTATTTTCCTCTGTGAGACAGCTAATGGAGGCTTCCTATCTTGTCTTTTTGAGAGTCTAATCATGTCTTTGCTATAAGTATTACTCAAGGGTTAGAAATTTATTGCTGTCCCCTACTTTACTGCCTTCTGGGTGGGTCACCAGACTTAGATTTCTCATCTAAAATCAGCTCTTATTAACCAGAAATTGGGTATAGGACATTCCGAAGAAGCTAAATGTGGGCTTTGGGGTGGTTGGAGCTATAAGATTGAAAAATAAAGATTTACTAGGCAACATATAGCAGAAACATCAGGAAGGAAGGACCCAGGTGGCCTATGGCATGAGGATTACATAGAAACACAGGAAATACAAATCCTGAAGGATAGAAGTGTATGTGGTAGAGAGGAGTGGGGCCTATGGGCAATGAGATACAGTACAGAACAAGAGGAACCCATTTTTAAAAAAGTTTTATTTACATGCATTTATTACATTTAACAGCGGGCTTCACCATGGCATTTCTATACATATATAATGTATTTTAAACTTAGTGACCCATCACTCTTTCTCACCTCCTCTCTTGCTGATCCCCTTTCACATCCCAACAAGTTTCACTTCTACTTTCATGTAATTTTTTGCTTTTATTTTCTGTTCACTCAGTAACTTTAGTTAGGGTTGCTAATAGTAGAATGAGTGAGTGATTGTTTATGGAACTATAAGCCGCTATTCCATAGAAGAAATATGCCTACCCTTCCCTGAGTAACCATTAACTGCATTTGTAGCCTCCATAGCCTTCTAAATCATTTTTCCTTCTATGGCAGAATGGTGATAACTATTGTGCAAACAATGAAAACAACTGAGAGTTTAGAAGTGTAACAGAATTTCACAATATGCCAGTTCTTCAGCTCTCTTCCCTACAATGCTATTTTTATTATATGTTCTAGTCTTGGAGACAGTGATATAGATGTTCTTTGTATGGATAAGCATTCAATAGTCACTAGGCCTTGATATAATGTGATGAAGATTGAGTCTAAAGTTTGGCCAGTTAGACTGTTGTTCTGAATCTAAGACTAACCTGAGATTTTATTGTTAAGTTCATCAGTCTATGGTATCATAGCTCTTTTATTTCAATTATTTAAGAATGAATGTTTCTGGATTCTAGTCTCCTGCTATTTATCCAAAAAGTATTTGGAGCTTTGTAAAGATTACTATGATCTCAAAATATTAAGGAGGGTGTGAGGAGATGCTCAGTCTTTTTAGGTCCTTCTTGCCATGTGCTGACAAGAAATTTCCATCAATGTTTTGAACACACTTTACAAGTAACACAGACATGCACATTGAGTAATAATTAATTCACAAGACATGGTAGTTTTATTAGTGTCGATTTCTTAATAGTTCCAATGTATCCTAATAGCTGGCAATTGAAAAATATAGGTTCTTTTATTTCAATTTTAATTACTAACATTAATTCTTGTATGTGTGTGTTTGTGTGTATGTGTGCATTACAGAATGGTTACAAAAGGTCTATGATGAGGCCCCTGTAGGTTTCAAGGTTTTCAGAGTCCTTAGTATAGCGGGCAGAAATTTGACACTGAGAAGTCACTGCACGGAGTTATGTAAAACATTAAGAACCTTAGTGGGAAAATTGCTGGTAGCAAGTAGAGTTGTTGTGAGGTTCAAGAGTTGAACAGAGGCCAAGGATAGAGTGAAACTATAAAGGTGGAGGAGGGTTCCATGAAAGTGAGGTGCAGTACTGCATTTGAAGAGGTGGATTATGAAAATATGGGAAGATGCCAATCAAATAGACCATGTCAGCAATAGGGACTGAGTTTAGTGAAGCTCTAGAGAAAGTCAGGAGTTTTCTGCCTGTCTTGTCAATTCACTGACACTTGATATACAAACTCAGTGGTCAGATAATAGGCCAATGATAGCCACTTACCATTGCATTGTTAGGTGTTACTATCTTCTGATTTTTTAAATTTAACTTTTTATTGATTTTTTTTGAGAGTTTCACATCATGTACCCTAATTCTGCTTACCTCTGGGTGCTCCATATTGTCCCATCACTCCTAAAGCACCACCCTACAAAATAAAGTTTAAAATGTCAAACAAAACAACAACAAAAAGCAAGCAAACAAACAAAACCAAAACAATTCAAATAAATAATAAAACCTCTTTGCTTCTCCTTCTTTACTGCCTCTCCAACTTCTCTTTATTTACTCTACTGGCACTGAGATCCCCTTTTGTACAGTCAGCTTTACTAGCAAATGTTCATTGCAATGATTCACTCGTCTGGGTCAAGGCCTCTGGTGTCTGGTACACTATCATCTGGATCCTTGTTAGAGCTCTTCTGTGATATTCCATGGCCACCCTGAGTTATGGATATCCTGTGGCTATTGTTTCACAGAACCAGTCCCTCCATGAGCTCCAGAATGTCCTAGATGATGTAGATCTTAGGGTGGGCCAACCCAAGGCCAAGCTGTGGGCTTGGATGTTTGCTGTGTGGGTCAGTAGGGGTCACTGGGATCACCTACCCCAAGCAAGGGAGTAGAGTCATGTACCCTGTCTATGCCCTCAGGGTTGGTTCTGTCCTGGCCTATGTTGAATGGTGGGGGCCTCTCTCCCATGATGGTCAGAGCCAACTCCATTGCTTCAATATTCAATGAAAGGTTTTTCTTGAGCCAACAAAAGTTGGGGCTGGCTGAGTATGGCCCTCTGATTTTATCTCATATGGTTCTGATGGGCCCCTGAGGTAACACACACCACAGACATCAACACAGACCCTAGGTGCAGCTGAACCACAGATTCAGACATGGTCCTTGGCAGCTTCTTAGGCTTGGATGAGATCCTGGCTCTGGATAAAAACATTGGCCACTCAGGTAGTGATGATTCTGACAACATGGCAAGGCCTCAGAATGCAGCCCCATCTTTAGGTTTCTATGTGACCTTTGGTGACAATACTGGACTTGGACTTTATAGACCCCAACCATAGTTATTGACTCAGACATGGCCCTTGGAAGTAGCTGAGTCTTGATGCCACTATTGCCCCAGGTGGCATTTCAGGCCACTCAGATGGGTACAGGCTTAAAAGATATCATAGACCTTGGACACCAAGATTGCCCCAGACCTTGGGTACCCACATGGTTTTCAGTGGTAACAGGAACCTGGGACATTAACACAGACCCTGGCTACAGTACAGTCATAGACACAGACATGGTCCTCAGTTGCATCTTTGTCCTGGATGTCACCATGACATTGGGTAGCAGGGCAGGCCACTTAGATCTGAATGGCTGTTGGACACCAATCTGGACTCAGGTGGGTTAACTTATCCCTGGACATCCTCGTGGTCCTTGGTAATAACAATAGCAACATATGCCAATCCAGACCCTGACCTCTATAGGGCCATAAACCTAGACATATCCTTCAGCAGAAATGTGGACCCAGATGACACCATGGCCCTGAGGGACAGCACAAGCCACCCATGTCTGTATGGCTTCTGCCACAGCATGATTGCCAGATGCCAACAAGACCACAGTCTGTGGCCCAGATCCCAGGGTTCTGTGTAGGTTATAGTGGCAACCTGGACCACACAGTTCAACACAGATCCCAGCTATAGCTTGACCACAGACCCAGACAGACATGACACCAGATAGCAACTTTGCCAGGTAAATTTCCAGACTCCAGGTAGAGGCTCGAGCCTCAGAGCATGATGGCTCTGGCAGCAGCATGTCTACAGGTTGCAATGAAGTCTCCAGCCTCCATGTGGTTTTTGGTGGCAATATTGGCCATGAAGTTCAACATGGACCTTGTATTCAGCAGGACTACAGACCCAGGAATGGTCCTCAACAGCAGCCCAAGTCTAGTTGTCACCATGACCCTAGATGGTGGAAAAGGCTATCCAAATCAACACAGCCTCAGAGTCAGTGTGGCCACTGGATATCACTATAGCCCATGGTGACAGCCCAATCAACTAGAATCTTCATAGCCCTCAATGGCAGCAGGAGCCACTGACATCAGCACAGATCCTACTTGCAGTAAGACCATAAACCCAAGCATGGCCTCCTGTTTTATCCCTTCCTCAGATATTGCCCATGGCACTGGCTAGTAGTATGTGCTGCTCAGGTATGTATGGCCGCAGCTGCAGCATGGCCCTAGGGTGCCAACATTATTTCTGGTGGCTGAGCAGACTGCAGGAATCTTTATGGTGTGCAGGTAATGATGTTGTACCCTTTTATGCTCTTAATAAATTTTATGTGATTAATAATTTTATTAATATTTAATATTTATTTATATTAAATATTTATGTGATTTAATTATTTATGTGATTAATAATTTCTATAACATTATTATTTTTATATGGTTTCAATGAGTCTATTTGTCCATATGGTCTCAACCTTCTTTGATATGTTTATATATGTTACTGGTTTTTGTGTGTGTGTGTATAAAAAATAGTTATGTGTTAGTCTTTGCTTTGAAGATATTAATGAACAAGTGATGCCACAAGAAGGAATAAAGGTCATTGAATTTCTGCATTTAAATTCAAATTGGAGATGAATGCTGACTGCCCATTTCCAGAGCAATGCACATTTGAAATCTCACTGGTTTATTTAAAATTACATAACCTTGGACAAGGTTCTTGAACTACACAAGTGACCTTCGGCCTCTTTCTGACATTGCTGGTACTAGTACTGATACTCCATGTCACAGTGTTCATCACACTACTGCTTGGGTATGACTTATTCTCCATTAGACCAGATCCAGAGTTTTTGTTTGTTGGTTTGTTTCTTTGTTTGTTTGTTTTCCAAAATCAGAAGCAAGCTTTAATTAAATACTGGCCAAGTAAATGAGTTTTGGCCAGGCTCATATTTGAGTTCCTAGAAAATGGTGACAATCACATTTCACAGAGGCTCAAGAAGGCAAAACACATAATTCACCATTTTTTCCTATGAGTTCCAATCTGGGGCAAGCATACCCACTGATGTACTTCCTGCATGTATACCACTTGACTATATCCAATCAGTGGTAAGGGTACACAATGGCATATTTTCTGCTCATGTGTGAACAAGCATATCTGGTATAGATGTGTCAAACAAACTTTGTTTAGACAAATGAAAACATTTGGCTTATTACCTCCCATAAACAAGAGCCTCCAGTATTTCAGGAACTATCTGTCCTTAGGCAAGGGACTTGAAGATCAGATACATTTTTTGATTCATGGATCTCTTAGTTATAGTAATTAAAACTTAAAATAAAACACTGGTTATCATATGCCCCCCTTGAGTTGTATACTTCATCAAATCATTGACTCTGTGATGGGTACCTGTTTATACTTGGATCTAATAATAATTATCTTAATGGTAACCAGGTAGAAATTATCATTTAGTTAAGGCATCAATGATGTAAAAGTCGACATCAATTAGGAGAAGCAGAAGGTCCGAAGGCCCTGTGCTGACTGACATCAGAATTACTATCTAGAAAGAACCTGGAAATGAGAAAGGGGACCAATTATTAACTTCATCTTGAGTCCATTCACCTTTTTTTAACATGATTTTTTTAAGTATAACTCAATTATCTGACTCAGCTTCATGAGTGCTTCCTATACTGTGAGATCTGTCCATGTAGCCCAAGTCTTATTTTGAGCCCTGTACTGTATATCACAGACTCTTATGTGGTCTCACAGAAAAGCCAAGAACTCTTAAATTGTGTTTCACTGTGTCCAATGCAGTTCAGGTTAGGCTAGATGAAATAGAAGAAGTATTTCAGGGGATAAAGTACTCTACAGTCTGCTATAGTTACTCAAATTTGGTCAGTTGCTAAATTAAAGAACAGATGAAAAGTTAAAAGACAAGCCACATGAATGAGGGGTTGAAGGATGGCAAGGGTTGGGGATGGTTGGAGGTAGGGGTAAAGGAGTGGAAAGTCTCCTAGGCACTAACCCTATATAAACAACTCCCACCAACTAAAGAATGCTAAGACATTGTCTTTCCCAGGAAAGAGCATGGCAAATGATTATTAAATCAAGTAGCAAATGATCAATTCTAAAAACATACAAACATGTAACATTATATAGGCAGAATCATTGTGTTTAGGAATGTATATGTATATAAATATACACATAGGGATGTAACAACAATTAGTGGGAGAAAAATGAAGCCACAGATTTGAAAGAGGGCAAAGAAAAAGGAGAGAAATTGGGCAATTATATTATGACTTTTAAAAAATAAAGATTTAGAGTCCATTTCACTAGTTCTTTGAATCTTTCCTGCAATATTTTTATAGTCTCCTAACTTCTGTCATGTCAGTCTTCATAAAGGAGAGGAGCTTATCTCAACAAATGCAAAGCTACCATTTTAGAAGTTATCACAGACTAAAGGGGCAGAATTTTTACTCTATGGTTTTTGTTTGTTTGTTTGTTTGAACTTGCTTCTTATCAGCATGTTTTACAGACCCAACCTGTTGCATGAATTCTGGTTGTAATGAAAGAGACTCAGAGCCAGATAATAGGGAAAGGCTGAAATGTCAGAGAGAGGAAACATTACAGTCAAATCTCACCCAGCTATCTTCCAGCTTCCTCAGCCTTGCTCCAGGTCGCTTCTCCTCTTTGCTATTTTCCTATGCAGCTTTAAATACCCTTCTCCCCAGCTGTATCCCATTCAGGTTAGGATTAAAGGTGGAAGCTACTCTATTTGGTAACCAGCCTTGAACTCACAGAAACACAGAAAGTTCTTTGTCCCTGTTGTTATGGGATTAAGGACATTAAGGTCACCACTCCCAGGTTTCCCTGTGCTGGGATTAAAGGTGTGTGCTATTGAAGCCCAGCTGTTTGGCCTTGCACTTAAAGATTGAGAAATTCCTGAGCTATGTCTGCCTAGTTTTTTTACTGTGTGTTGATCTCTTGATATTTCAGGTTTTATTAAGTATCACCACACCAACCTTCTTTAGCATTAGGTTGATAAAACAACACTGAGAAACATATTTGACAGGAAGAAAAGTGAAAAGTTTAGAATAGTACTTTAATATTTTCAGACATTACTCTTTTAATTCCAGAAACTGGCCTAGAGGAAAGCCACCTGCATCAGACAGGAGGCTTGTTAGGAAGACAGTACAGAGTGCTTAGAACTCTGAACTGCATATTTTATGACTGGTCAAAAGGAATTCAGTGGTAAATTAGTAGATGAGGTACTGGAATATTTTCAAGATGACAATAATTAATGCATCTTTTCCAATTCCAAATTTTCTGTCTTTATTCACTTTGCTCAAAGTTTACAAATCCAGGTAGTGAACTCTGTTTTGTTTATCTTATACCTTAGGACCATTCTTTAATTGAGTGAGATCTTGAAAAATTTTGATTCCCAGATAATTAATAAAAGGTTAAAACTAAAGAAACAAGACAAAGAGTTGTCTTATGATGTATAGTAGATGTTTGGAGCAAAGGTTTTGTAAAATATTATAAAAGGAGATATCAGAGAATTGCATGTTTGAAAGTCTTTATTCCTTTATTAATTTTCTATCCCAGGTTATTCCCAGCATGATGCTGTAATTATACTTCCAGGTTTGAAGATGTAGTTCCACATCAGTGACTATAGAAAAGATTATTTCAATATCAAATCATTGTTTTGATCACTTGCTGATGTTAGGGAAACTAAGAAACAATAAAATTTACAAAATTGTAGAATATAGATTAAACTTTCAAATCAGCTCACCACCAACATTTTAAATTAAATGTATATTATTTATATAGCTTTGGACAATGAATCAAAGCTTTGCAATCTTCCATACATAAGCAGTGCATTATTATGGCAATAAAATTTGATGAGCTTGGGTCAGTTTCATGGCAGTCCTTGGCCCAATCTGCCAATATACAAGACTGACAAAATGTTAAGGTCTCTGAGTTCTCTAGACAGAATTAGAGATGAACATATAGAATAATAAAAAGAGCACTGCACAAGATATCCTTTCCATACGAAAAAGTATATTAAATAAATTCTAAAAATATGGAGATATTCATTGAATACTACAATGAACAGGGACATATAAAATACTTATAAAATATTATAAATAAAAACAATTTTGGGCCAATATTTTATTCATAAAACCTTGTATGCTAATTTTAATATAGCCAAGTGAATTATTCAACTCTGCTTCTTCTCAAGAGGGAGCAACATTTAATAGATGTCAATAAAGTCTATAAGGTTTTCAAGAAAATTGTGTCAGAACACTAAAAATAAAAAAATGATTTTATCCCTTTTTGCAATCAAATTTTATAGTCAAAAAGAGAAAAAAATTGATATTTTGTTTCAATCAATTTTTGTACAAATGTAGTTTACATTTTTGTATTTAAAGGCTCACTGTGTTACTTGCACGTAAAATTCAACTTTGATTCTCCTTCTGAATTTCATCTAGAACATAAAGGGATTTTCTTTTTTCTTACACATGTTGTTTGACAGGAAAAACTCCCACAGTATGATGAGCAGAGTCCTTAAATTACATTCCAGGGCAGAGCAGATCTCTCTGGGGTATTTGATGTTCTAGGACCTCAGAAATTTACACTTTCAAGATTTTCACCTTATAGAATCCATTTTTCAGTCTGTCCCTAATGTCAATACACAACACACAGGCAATTTATAATGCAGTAAACAGACACTCGCATTGGCCTTTTTGCTGAGCAGTTTAAACAAGGCCACTAAAACAATGACACCCTGAAAATAACCTCTTCCATCTTGTGTATAAGCAATCAATATTAAGACACTGGAATCACTCTAACCCCAAAATAAGTACTTTGAAAATTCTTTGTTCCAGAAACAGTAGCAAAGCCTAACATTTATGTAAAATAATGTAGATTTTGTAGCTGCATTATAGAAATGTGAAACATATAAAATGTTAATTATATGCAATACTGTCTTAGTTAGGTTTTCTATTGCTGTGCTAAAATACAGTGGCCAAATATATCTTGGATAGGAACAGGTTTATTAGGCTTTCACTTCTAAAACCTAGTCCATCATTAAGCCAGGATTCTGGATACAGGGACTGAAGCAGAAGCCATGGAGGATTGCTACTTACTAGTATGCTACCATAGGTTGCTCAATCTGCTTTCTTACAGCATTCTGGTCCATAAGAACAGGAGGAACACTATCCTGCATCTGCTAGCTGCTGTATCTGCATCTTGCTGTCTCTCCGATGTCTGTGCTCTGCTCTTCCTATTCCCAGAGTTTTCCAAGTCTAGTAGCCCTACCCATACTTCCTGTCTGCCCCTAAGCCA
Source organism: Sigmodon hispidus (assembly GCA_004025045.1). NCBI lineage: Eukaryota > Metazoa > Chordata > Mammalia > Rodentia > Cricetidae > Sigmodon > Sigmodon hispidus. The sequence continues at coordinate 14,649 of PVIH01007349.1, forward strand.
ATTAGCATTTTTATTAAACCACTAGGCAGGACAGTTATTTACAATGTAACAACATAATTCCACTACAATATACTTTTGACCATTTAAATTCCTTTAAAGGATAACACCAGTGTTTTAGTAATTAACAATATTCTATACCTTTAGATATAATGATTATTTAAATAAAAGCTTCCAGAGCAACACAGTCTTCTTAAATCAAGATAACTTCAGTATCTACTATTTACTTATTAATTCATTCAGAAGCATGACTTCAAAGGAAAGAGATTTGTGTAGTTGGTCATGTTTCTTTTTTTCTTCTTTTTTTATTATGAATAAAGTCATATTTTTTAATCCATGTATCCCCTTGTTCAGACTCCCTTCCCCCTCCTGCCTCTCCCTGTCACTCACTCTTCTCCCCATCACTTTATTTCCTCCCCGGCAAGGGCAGGAGGCCCCAAGGTGCCAAGGTGGCTTAGTTCATGTTTCTAAGGAATAAAAATTAAAAAAAAAAAAAACTGTTTCTTGCATGAAGACTTTTAACTAGATTTTATAGACCCTTGTACTACTTGTATATGTATTTCACTCTTGAAGAATGAAGAACACATATCTAAGACACAAAATATTACTTCTTGTGACAAAATTGAATTATTTGGAAGTTTTAAAAATACAGTTTTATAAAAATGACTGATACTCTAGTAGTAAGGTCTGGTTTATTACTATTCCAGTACGGCAAAAAAATAATGCAAGGGTGTTTCCTTTATTGAATGAGTATTTGCTAATCATTAAAATAGTGTGTAATTATAACATTTTATCAAAGTTATAGCAAGGTAATAACTTTTTTAATTCCCATATTAAATGAAAGTGAGATTTGAAAAACTAGTCTACTTGCCTGAGTTTAGTAACTCACATTGTCCTTAAATGCTAATTAGGGTGCAAGCAATAGATTATTTTATCCTTTTAACAACATGGTTAAAATTTCCTATTTGAATCCATTCATCTGGCCCACTCTCCATTCTAATCAGTGTACAAAGATTTTACTGTGACAAGTAAAGGAAGAAAATTTAAAAAATTGAAGAGGAAAAGTACAATTGATATATTTATTAATTTTTTATAACTTAAATCTTTTCAAGAAAGCAAAAATAATAAAAATGTATGAAAACTAAGAATGGATTGATAGTGGATTTTATTTTTAGCAGTTCTTATTTTTTAAATAACTAACTGATAATTTTGTTTAATTTCTTAAACATTAGATAAGAATTGTCTTTCTGTATGCTATAAAATAAAGAGACTATTTTGGCCTATGGCAGGCATCTTAGAAGTAGGAGGGGAAATCAAAGCAAAGATACAGGAAGGACAGCAGTGTCAGACAGACTTGTTCCAGCTGCCCATGAAGCAAGATAAAATAGGTAAGCCATGGGCTACATGGCAGGCCAGATTAATAGAAATGGGTTGAATTAAGATGCAAAAGTTAGCTAGCAATATACCTGAGACATCAGCCAAACAGCATGAAATTAATATAAACAGCTGTGTTTCTTTGGAACTTTGGGATTGCTAGTCCAGATAAGCAGTACTGGGCAGGTGCAAACTGTGGGGCTAGTCTGGGTCAAAAACCTCTTGCTATATTCTATACTAAAACAGAAAGGTTAATTTAAGAATATAATGAACATTTCTGTCTTGGACATTATCTTATTCTTTCATTTTGCAGCTGTATACATACTTTCTGTTTTCTACTTGTCATTTACATTTGATTTCTCAATTATAAATTATTAAATGTTCTTTTAATTACAAAATGTTACAGAATTTTATGTTAAGTCTCTGCTGTGATTGATTTGTTATCAGTTTTTTCTGCTTATTTTAATATTTCTAAAGAGATGTATAATACACCATCAAAGACTTTCCAATGACAAATTGTAATCTCTCTAAAATTCTTCTCAGCCTCAGATTATTTGAAAAAAATTACATTTTAAGAGTCTGACTCTGTATTACTTGGTGCTCATAATTCCATTATCTATTGGACTTCAACTTTATAATCTCTACAACCAGGCAATCTGATTTGTTATCTCCACTTATATACAACTTCAAGTTTTCATTCACTATTTTTCACCATAGTTTCAAAATTTCTCTAAGATCACATATACTGGTATTATGATATTTCTCTTTAGCCACAGTGGTTTCATTTGGTTTTAGTTTTTTAAATAAATACTTCATGTATTTGTGATTAAGAATGACTTTTTCCTGTGCTTTACTTCTTCAGTATTGCTCAACAAAAGCAATTTCAATTGTAAACACAGAGATATAAACAGGTGCATTCCTCTATACAGATATTATTAATATGTATTTAATACAGAAACTACCTGTGTGCTGGTTTTTAAGTTATGATACTATTCATACTTAATTTTAAGGGAATGGGCTACAATCTAATTGTTTTGCTTACCTAAGTAATAATCTAGACAATTACTAGAGAAATTTATCACAGTTCCTCTATTAATGAAAATGTGCCATATTTCTAATATGACATTACTTCTAAAACATTTTTATTGTTTTTTACTCAACATGCTGATGTGAAGAACAGGTTATAAATGACAACATCAATAAAATAGCCACATATTATTCTAGAACAATATAACATTCTTTCTTCACCATTAGTTTTGTGATGGCTTTCAGTGACTATTTCTGTGATAATAAAGCATGTATAATCTTTACTGCTCAAGAGTAATAATACTATTCTTCCTTTACTTCAATGTTCAAATCATGAAGAATCACATGATTGAGTGCATTAATTATGCTAGAACTAAAAGCTTCTATCTCTAATATCCTAAAACACATTATTTTTATTTATTTATTTATTTTTACTATAAAAATTAATGACATCAATAAGACAAAACAACAGTCTACAGAATGGGAAAAGATTTTCACCAGCCCTGCAAGTGACAGCAGACTGATATCTAAAATATATAGAGAACTCAAGAAACTAAAGCCCAAAACTTTGAATAACCCAATCAAAAAATAGGGTTCAGAAAAAGGGAATTCACAGTAGAAGAATTACAAATGGCTGAAAGGCACTTGAAAAAGTGTTCAACATCTTTAGCCATCAGAGAAATGCAAATCAAAACAATTTTTAGTACCACCTTACTCCTGTCAGATTGTCTAAGATAAAAGACACAGATGACAGTCTATGCTGGAGAGGTTGCAGAGCAAGGGGAACAATCCTCCATTACTGATGTAAGTGTAAGCTTGTTCAGCTACTCTGGAATGCAGTATGGTGGTTTCTCTGAGAACAGGGAATCAATCTCCCCAAGAATTCGGCAATAGCACTAATGGGCATATACCCTAAAGATGCACATTTGCACTCCAAAGATATTAGCTCAACTATGTTCATAGCAGCATTGCTATTATTTGTAATAGCAAGAACCTGGAAACAATCTAGATGCCCCTCAATTGAAGAATGGATTAACAAACTGTGGTCCATCTACACAATGGAGTACTACTCAGCAGTAAGAAAAAATGATATCCTAAAATTTACAGGCAAATGGATGGATTTGGAGAATATCTTCCTGAGAGAAGTATCTCAAACCCAGAAAGATAAACAAGGGATGTACTCACTCACTAGTGGACTCCAAACAAAAAAGCAAAAGGCAAAGCATGTTCAAGCTGCAAACCACAACAACTGAGCAGCTTTGAATCAGAAACCCCTTGTACTAACACCCTGGATCCCACTTCCTCTAGAGGAACACCTGACCCAGTCTTGGTGTGGAGGTGAGGAAACTAGATCTGCCAGGATTGGATGCTGAACTAAGCCACCTTGGGACCTTGGGACCTCCTGCCCTTGCTGTGGAGGAGATGAGGAGATGAGGAGATGTGGAGAACAGAGAGTGACTGGGAGGTGTGGAAGGGGGAAGGGAGTTTGCACACGAGGATACATGGATAAAAAATGAGACTTTATTCATAATGAAAAACATTAATGACAATTACCTGTAAAGTAATCAATGATAAAGTTTTAAAAATGTAGATTTTTACATTTTATTCTCTTTTTCCTGTCCAGTATTTATTAACTGTCATTTTACTTAGGCTATAAAATAGTAAATAACATGGTAATACCAGGCATATATAATTGAAAGACATAAATCTCAGGAAAACTCAGACACTAAAATTATTAGACAAAAATTATAATTTATAGAAAAAAATATTGCATAAACTTGAGACACATACTCTAACACTGTCTGAACCAGTTTCTAAAAGAACTAATGTAAGTAGTTGTAATGAACTGTTTTTGAGATGGCAGTGTACAGATATAGTAAAATATTGAAATAGCAAAATCCACCTAACCATGTTATAAGACTACATAAGAATATGATAACTGAAACCAGCAAACTGATAGAAATAAATACAAAAATGGTTGTGTCAAAATTTCACTAAACTCTTCAATTTAAAGGCTTTGCTATATTAAACACTAGGATCTAGATACATATATTACATATACTTTAGCTGTGAGTAATAGACTAAATATAAAGATGTCTATCACTTGCAAGTGAAAATAAAATGTATGTGTGTGTGTGTGTGTGTGTGTGTGTGTATGGAAAGCATAGAAACCTGGAGCAGCTAAATTAATAAAAAATCAAGCTAGACTTCCAGAAATGGAACATTACCAGAAATAAAGTGGAATGTTTCCAAATTGGTAAAAACCCAGTGCATCCAGAAGATATAGCAATCATAAATATGCATTACCTGATAACCAAGCTTTGAAGCACATGAAACAAACTTAGAAAAACTCAAGCAGACAAGTCCCAAGAATAGAGATGTTATCTTCTCTCTGTGAAGAGTTCATAGAATGCCTGAGAATGGAATGAGGAAAATAAAAAATGTGGGCAAGCAAGTTAACCAATTTGAGCTAACTCTTACTGATTAAAGAGTTATAAACATAATTAAATGTTTTAAAGATAAATAATTCCTGTTTCTAGTACTTGAATAAATAAAGTAGCTATGGATTTTACTTAATCAAGTTGCAGAGAAACTAGTGAAATAAATAACATTCTAATGAATGCAGTATTGTTCATCTACATTTCAGGAATCCACTCAAATGAGAATATTGTGGCTCCATAGTAAATGTTGAAATCTACCTCACTTCCAACTCCATGTTCTTTTTCCTCTTAAAAACAAGTCAAAGCCCAAACAAAACACACACACACACACACACACACACACACACACATACACACACACACACACACATACACACACAGAGTTCTATTTGTGTTGGCTAATTACTTATGACCACAGATCTGTGCTACAATGTGCTTGACATATGGGTGTTTTTTTTTAAGCTTTCCTGAATGGTTTGCTTTTTATATTAAGTTTGATATTGATTTTCAAAAAAACAATAAAAAAGAAAACTGATTTTTGCCTCTCCAAGAAGCTATAGGCAGCTTCTTTGTTGAAAATGGAATTTTGTACTCATTTCCCCTTTTCCATGCTGGGATTTTTGTCTAGATTGAGCTAGAGCAGGTTTAGTGTGGTGGCATAGTTCTGAGTTCATATGTACATCAGCCTTGCTGTGGCTAAAAAATAATGTTTCCTTAGAATCATTCACTGTCTCTGGACCATACAACCCTTACCATTTTCTTTTCTGCATAGTTCCCTATCCTTGACTAGAGAGCCGTGATAAAGATACCTTATTCTGAAATGAACACTCCAAAGTCTCCCATTCTCTACATTTTTATCTAATTCTGTCTCTCTGGGTTAATAATCATCTACTGAATTGAGAGCTTGGTTATCAGTATTTACATAACTGTAATAATCAAACTTAATATGATACATAAAGGACTGATTAGAAACCTCTCTGAATAAAAGGTACCTGATGCTAAGCCAAATGAACTAATCTGATTTCAATTCCTAGAACTCATGTTGTAGAGGGAAAAAAGCAATGCTAGAAATTGTACTCAACTGTGCATATAAACACATACACATAAGGCACATATCAATAAATATACATAAAAAAGAAATCCTTGAAGAATACATTGTTGTTCAATGTTAGGGAATATGTGGAAAGGAAGAGAAAATGTTCTAGTTCTATTATGCTTCAGCATTCTAAATTCCTTTCAGACAACATTTGGGATATGTCTCTTCTCATGAGTGTGTCTCTCAGTATTCATGCATGACTTTCCCTCACAACGAGAGGCTCTCTTGACTTACCATATTTGTGTTGTTGGGTAAAAACCCTAGTTCTATATGAATGAAAAGTCAATTTTTATGAGATCAAAGTTATCTTTGTGATTGACCACCAACACCTCCTACTATGTCAAAAGCTTCCTCCAATTTTGCTCTGCCTTTACCCTCTATCTGTCACTCATACGCTGCACCCTGGGCATGACCTCCTTACAAAGATAACATTCACTGTATTCTGTTTCACAAGACCACCAGCCTCACGCATTTGCTCAAATGTCACCAATTCAGAGGAAATTTAACATAGATCCTGCCATTGCAAACTGCTCCCCATCCCTGCTCTATGACTCATTCTTTCTTTAATATTTTTCCACAACATTTATCACCTTTTCATACATCAGTTATTATTCTTATGCACCATATTTAGTTTTGATTCTCAATCAAAAAGACTAAGACTCTAAACAAAACTAAATTGACTGGGTTGTGAATCAATGACTATTAATAGGCTACCTGTTGCTTACACATACTTACTGATCAAACACACAATATTATTCTAATAGTTTTAAAGTAAATAATATATTTCTGAATAATATTTATGCCACTGAAACTGAACTGTAAAATAAAAAAGATGAAAAGATTTGCTACACTAAAAATATCTCTGGAATGAAAACCGTGGTAAAAATAAGCACCCCTTGGATTATGTGTGGCATAACAAAAATATCTATATCTGCAACTCAAAGTTGTTGTAGTAGGTTTTTCCTGGCCCATTTTGGGTTTGGGAGGTTTGTGACCTGGCGCGGCCCATGGTGGTTGGAACCTGGTTCGCGCCCGCGGCTTTTGTCCCCAAAAGAAATTAATCACACGCTTATATTAACTTAATACTGTTTGGCCCATATCTTAAGCACATTACTAGCTAGCTCTTTCATCTTAATTCAACCCATTTATCTTTCCACCACGTGGCCCACAGCCCGTGGCTCACCTGGATTCCTACATGCTGCTTCTTCCGGGGCAGCTGGATGGAGACTGGCTTAATTCCACCCTCCTTCTCCTACTTGGCTGCCTCTGATTCTCCACCCACTTCTACAGTGCGGTGCATGGGCCAAATTTGTTACTCTCTTTACAGCATACAGAACATTCCACCACACAAAGTCATCTCTTGATACTGAGTTAGGATGAGGTACAAACTAAGAACTACAAATGGACATGGGACTGGAAAGAGGATTCAGCAATTAAGAGTGTGTGTTACTCTTGTTGACTACCCAGTTAGTTCCTACCAACTTCCCAAACGCCCATGAAGGGTTTCTCAACTGCCTGTAACTATAGGTCCAGGAGATCTGACTCTTATTTTCCGTCCCCTACAAATATACTTTTCTTATTTGCCTCCATTACATATACATATAATAAAACATTCACATTACAAAAGAAACCTTATTAGGCATGGTGGTGTATCACTCAAGAGTCAGACTATCCTTAACTACATGGTGAGTTTGAGACCAACTAGATCTATACAGTAAAATCCTGTCTCGAACAGCAACAAAATTCTAATGACTCAGTCTTAGGAGTGCTGGAATCATAGGCATACACTATGACTCTGGTTAATAATTATGATCTGTAGTGAAGTATGCACGTGTGTGTGTGTATATATATATATGTGTGTGTGTATGTGTGTGTGTGTGTGTATGCACATGCATATACATGTGAATGGGGGTATACAGATACATAGGCCAGAGGGTAATGCTGGTTTCTTCCCCTATGCAGTACAGCTTAATTTTGAAGATAAGGTCACTCCCTGAATTTGAAGTTCCCTAACTTGTTAGGCTTGTTGGCTACTTTACCCATTGAGCTATCTCCCTGGACTCTAGGTAGGCTTTTGAAAACAATGTTATAAATGTGGCTCATCAATAAAACTAGAGGTATTTAAGAGCTTAATTCTATTATACTCTAGCTATGTAACTTTAGGCAAGTAATTCAGACATGTTGTGTCTTTTCTCAGGTCATACTTTGAAAATCTATGTTCCACAAAATGGAAAACCTAGAAGAAATGGACAGCTTTTAGGACAGGTACCATTTACCAAAATAAAATGAAGAGCAGATTAATTACCTAAACAGACCTATAACCCTAAAGGAACTTTTAACAGTTTTAGGGAACATACTTAAATATATCAATTATATAATAATATACTCATATATAATACTGTATACATGCATGACTGTGCATATATATGTATATATAATGCTGTAACAGTACTTCCCACATGAGATAAATGGCAAGTAAAAATATGTACAATATAGTATTCACCAAAGAGATGGAAAATATGTTTCAAATTTCCAACAAAAAAATATGGGAAAATACATCTATGCAAAGATATGTAATACAAACTTTAAAAACTTGAAGCAGATTATAAAAACAGTTATTATGAATTTACTTCAATTGAATGTATACAGGGTGTCCATAGGTCCAAGAACATGATCTCTACCATCATAAATAGTAATCTCTAGAGGGAGGGCTTAGTGATTAAGAATACTTATGGGTTTTGCAGAGGACATGAGGTCAGTACCCAGTATTCATGTAGTTAATAATAACTGTCTCTCACTTTATTTCCAGGGGTCCAAAAGCTCTTTTTTGGCCTCCATAGGCAATAAATGTGCATGCTTCACACACACACACACACACACACACACACACACACACAGAGGCAAGGCAAAACACGCATATTCATAAGTAAATCATTTTTGAAAAGTATAGCAAGAAACTCTCCGAATCTTGTGAGGAAGCACTACGAAGTATGCATAGTCAAACTGAGGAACTTGTTGGATCATCATTTGTGATGACTCATTTTGCAATTATTTTTCTAATAAATTTACCCAATATATCATAAATGAGCTTTGGCCATCAAAAGAATGCTTTTTGCTGTTATTTTGCTTTGCTTTATTTTTATGAGACAGCTTTCATGCAGCCCATGTTTTCCTCAAATTTATTATGTGAGCAAGTGTGGCCTTGAAGTCCTCACCCTCTTCCCTGCCTCCTAAGTGATAGGATTGCAGGCTTTAGCCATCACATATAAACAGATACAATTTTTTGAATGTGCCCTGCTGTGTTCTGTACATGGTTCCAATTGGAAACAGAAGATGGTATTTACTCCAATTGAAACTCTACATGATGTCAATTTAAAAATTTTTATTCACATTTAAGAAATCATGTTAAATATACTTCCTTAGAAAAGACTTTTAACTTTATTATGCATTAAGTTTTTGTCTACTCTGTTAGCAGTCTGCCATTCTTGATCAGAAAAGTAATCATGTTTCACTGCAGTTACCTAATTTGCTGAAAGATTTGCTAGACTCTTATTTCTTCCAGAGAAAAGAACAAATCCACTCTGGTATTATGTTTCAATGAATTCATATGGTGCTTTATATACTAGGTACTCACTATGTAAAGAGATTAATGAAATAAGATTAGTTTATATATGAGAAATCTTTGCTAGTTGCATTTTGATTCCATGATATCTCCAGTTCTTTCTTTTCCTTTTGTTTCACCTTTGATTTGGCTATGGATTGAATACAGGGCTTGGCACAGGTTAGTACATATTTTGCTACTGATATATCTCTTAGGTATCATCAATTTCTTATCTTCTCCTGTTATTTACAAGAATTAATTTTCCTGGCATGTTCTTTACAACTGAAGTACACCTGAAAACTAATTTTCCTAATGCTCTATTTCCTACTTCTGACATTGAACTTTTATTTTTTAAAAAAATCGTAATTTCCTTTTCCAGTGACTGCTTTTTAATCTATAGAATCTCATCAAATATCGTTTCAATTTCTTTTAAGATGGAAGTTAAGGATTTATAGTACTCAGGCTTCTTGTAGGAAGACTGTTAGAAAGGGCAATGATTTTGTCCAGTGCACAGAATGTTCTCATTTTGTTCTGCCTTACACTAATTCTTTCAAGTGATGTGAATTATTCACTTGATATTTATAAGATATCACCTGTCTTTACCAGAAATCTACATTAACCTGGGTCCTGACTTGGCTGTCATAGTATTTCCCAGGAGGAATTATGCTGAGGCGAACACACCAGGGAGTAAAGGAACCAAAAGACTACATTAATTATAAGTTGACTCTTGATCTCACACCATTATGTGGTGCACTAATGATATGAGTGTTCTGACTTGGAACATATGGAATACTCTTTTGCTTCATTTGCTCTAGTGTAGCACTTTAAGCTAAAGCAAATATAATGATCCATTTCTTCTTAGCAAAGCAAATATTAGAATTTAAAATTCTGCGGAGATGAAATATGCCAACACTTGAGGGAAAGTATCAGGGGAGACAAAAAGAAGAAGCAGTGTTCATCTCCAGTGACTAAAATCACCTATCCAGCTTCTGACAAAACAACTATGGAAGAATAAGATGAGAAAGAAGAATGTGACAAGAGAGGATAGAAATGAGAATAGGAGAAGAATGAAATCAAGGAGGTTGCAGCATAGACCTATTCACCATGTGTGGAGATAATATTCTTCAAAGATAATGGCTGAGAACTCTTTTAGTCTTGATGATATTTTCCAAAAAGATGATGCCACTCCCTAGACAAACTGTAAAGCTGATTTTTCCAGTCCACTGAATATGAATGGGCCTTGTAATTGCTGTAATCAAATAGGAGAGAATAGTTACCACTAACATTCCTGGCATCTCTTGCTTCCTAACATTTCTTGTATTCTCAGAACACAAGTGTCATGCTTGAGAAGGATATAGTTACATTGAAAGACCATTTTTTCTGTCAAAAAGTCTTACTTAACATTCAGGAATATCAACTGTCAATCATCTTAATGTGCTGTCCTGGGTTTGCACCTAATGAAGACATCAGATAAGTTATAAAAGTTAAATCTATGTTTAAGATCCTGAGAGAGAACTGGACAGTTTATTCTAGTCAAAGTAGAGTATTGTAAGAAAAAATACCAAATTGTTTTAAAACACCATTTTTATTTGCTTTTTGCTTCTAATATATAGTCCAAACACACTTGGTATCAAGAAGTGTGTATTGCTATGGCAAAAACTTTAAATATCCAGCATTGGATATAACACTTAATAGTGACTTGATTCTTGATGGAAATACTACATCTATTCATGGACACATAGAGAAATAAAGGGAGTTGTAACTTCATGTCAGAGAAAAGGTGATGAATGTTATGAACTCTCTGTGTGTGTGTGTGTGTGTGTGTGTGTGTATTTGATTTTGAGCAAAATTTTGGTGAACAATAAATTAGAAGTTTTTTCCCCTAATATCTTCAGATAGAAAAAATTTTTAAAATTTGAGAAGAACTCAGATATATGTAATGTCAGATCTAGGAACTGGCACTAAGATGTGACCTCTGAGTAAAATTAACATCAAAGATGTGGATTTTATACTCTTTGTTAAGACTTCAAAAATTTCAGGGGATGCCTCCTAGACTTGTTGAACTAAGTATAAATGTTTCTAAGAATTATAAGAATTCTTAGAACTTAAAAGCCAAGTCAAGAAATAAAGTATGTTATTATGAGAAAAAATAGTTATGACCTGCCTAATGAAATTATGTCTGACAAACAAAAAATCTATATAATCACAAAAGCAATAATAAACACTTGGACTGGAAAGGAAAGAAATAGCTCACATGAAAAGGGATCTCTAGAAATTTTGCATGTCCACAGTAAAAATTTTCCATATTCATAATTCAGATAAAATCCAAGGATTGTGCCAGGCTTACTAAATACCACAGCTAGGAGGCAGAAATTATTTGTAACCAAAGAAATATGGTGCTTGCTATATTGAGTTCTAGAGTTACTGTGCATCAATGAGTGATATAAGCCTCTTATCCCATTTTATTATTTGGGATATTCCTTGCACACAGACATCATATGACACATTTATACAGGATAAATAGTGCATCATTTTGAGTTGGTACTTGATAAAGGAGAACAACCTTGTAAAGTGGTACCTGAGGAATTTGCGCATGAACCTAGCTTATGTGAGGTCTAACCCTATGAACTTAGTGATAAAATGATGCATCTTTGGGAGGGACTGGGTGGAAGATCAGCCTATTTTTCTTGTTGGGGCAGGTATATATACAAATTTCTTTGGTAAGGATAAAGTCTAAAATTTACTATATTTTAATAACCATCTGTTTCCACCCCACAGAGACTTCTGCAATGGGATTTTTTTTTGAAAGATGTAGTTCACTGCTCTGCACTGCTCTGAACATTGGTAATAGAATGTAATGAAAGATGCTATGTCCATTTAGAGTATAACTCCCAATTTAACTGGAAGCATCTACATCTTTTTTCCTTAAAATACTCCTCAGATTTTCCATTTTGAAAACCAGCAACAATATCAAGAATATCCAACTATATAAGGAAGCCATGCCCACAGGGAGTTTAATTATGCTCCAATAAGTAAATGAGCAGCATGAATGGGCATTTTTGTAAATGGTGAGATCATAAGAGTAGGCGTGAATCTGAGAGAGCTGATAACTGAGTTTGATTGGGTGCATGATGTAAAATCACCAAATATATACATAATAAAGAAACCATGCATAGGCTACAGGAAAAATCTACTTGTCAGCCAATAGGTAACTTCAGATGTCAGCCAGGTGTGTGAGGCATTGTGAAAATCAATTCAGTCAAACTTTAAGTGAACTTAGACATAGCTGATTCCTGACTGTAACTACTCAGTAGAGGCCCCTGTACTGAACCAGCTGGTGAATTCACTCAGCCAATAGGGTGATATGGATAAAAGTATTTCAGAATGTCATTTGAAGCTATTTTCAATAGTTTACCATAAATAAATAAATAAATAAATAAATAAATAAATAAATAAATAAAGATTCAATCACAAGAAGAAATGACAATGGTAATTATGCTGAATTTTAAGATCTGTGGAATTCCCAAAACATTGACTGGCTTTTGAGAGGCTATTCCTCACATTATACTACCATGCCTAGGCTTAATACAAGGAGAGATACTTAGTCTTACTGTACCTTGATATGCCATGTTTCATAGGTACACATATGAGGCCTGCCCCTTTCTGAGCAAAAACAGAGAAGTGGATAGGAGTGAAAGCAGAGGGGAGTTGGAGGAAGGCAATGGGAGAAAAAGAAGGAGGAAAAACTGTAGCCAGGATATAAAATAAATAAATTACTTTAATAAATAAAAAAATTTTTGTAGATGCCTTTTCCCATTGAGAAGAGATAGTACTTTTCTACAGTGATAATCTCAATGTTGTTCATATTCAATAACTACTTAACTATTTCCCAGGCTATATGCAAATTACTTACATGAATAATTTTACTTATCTGCTGAGAACCCACAGAGTATCATCATTATATGATTTTTGTTTATGTCTCTTTTAAAGCTAAGCAATATGAAGTTTTGTGAATTTAAATAAATTTAATTAATGCCAAGGATACATTAACTAGTGGGCGATGAGGAATTTCTATTATGGTTTGATGATGCCAAAGCTGAGATTTGTTACTTGGACATAACAAGATGCATGACTAGAGAACAATATTCTACTCAAAAATGAAATGTTTCACCAGATGCAAGATACAAGGAAAGAAAGATTATTAAGTAGTTACTGGAAATATGTCCTAAGCCATGTGAGTATAGTTTGTAGTCTTATATACCATGCTAGAGGACAAGACTGCCAGCCTAATAATATTACTAATATAACACAGTCTTTTGAAAGGTATTGTAGTTGGTGAAATAGTGTTTTTAAATTTTATTTTACTTATTCTCCTCTCATCCAATACATCCCAACAGCAACATCCTTTCCCACTCCTTCTCCCAGCCCTCCTCAACTTCAAGTATTTATCTAAAAACAGCCAATTGATTGGGAATACAAATCATCAATACATGTGATATGCAAATTATAAAATAAAAATAAACTTCTAACTTACTTAAAATTAGTTGATGTTTTCCCATAATTTCTTTTCAGGTATTAGAACCCTAATGTCCAAACTTAAGGTTAATATTGAATAATCCTTTTTTCTCATGTTAATTCTGAATCACCTAACAAATAATACTACTTGTCAAAATTACATGTTAGACTATTTCAGTCTGTTAATAATTTACATCCAAAATATATTATAATTGCCTAGTTAATAGACTTTTTAATGTCCCCATTATAGAAATGTTCCCATGACAATGATCTGCCATTTGAACACCACATTGTCATTAATTGGCCACATGTAGGAATCATTTCTAAATTCATGAGACCATGTGTCACCTATTGAAGCCAAGGTTTTGAAGTTTTTTTAAATGTATACTCATTACCCAAAATGTTGGGTATCATGAAGATATGTTCACTCAGACATATCTTATACTTTGGCAATGGCAATTTTCAATCCTACACTATTATTCCAAGGAGAATATTTCATGTCTTTTATCTCTAAATTTCTAATAATATGTAATATATAGTATGTATAATAAATATAGATATCTATGTATATGAAGTTATTACTCAGTTGAAGCTTTTTTATACTGAACTTTGTAATAAGTTCAGACAGCAATATTATATTTCACTGTTTATATATAACATTATTTAATCACTAATAAAGATTGCTTTTAATTAAAATGATTGGAATATAAACTTTTAATTAATGTGGACTATCAATGAACAAGCCATTTAATTCTTTTCAAAAGTCATTGTGTGCAATAAGAATACAAATTTATTGAATATTATTTTTCCTCCCAAATTTTTACCTTTTTGAATGTCTCCTTCAGTGTTTGTATTCTTGGAATATTTAGTTTTGAAATTTCATTTATGGAGCTGAGATACATGTAACCATTTTTAGTGATGCCCAGAAAACAAATTAAATGTGACCTTGAGAAATAATACCAGTCAGAAATAATTCTGGAACTGGGCAAACAAGATGCTTCATGTTTCTTTGGGGAGCTTCTCATTACCAGGCCTGGAAATGATGAAGTGCTGGTCATTCAGAGGAACATCTTGTTCATCTTGAATTTTTAGGTGGAAAGTGGACATATATATGCTTTAACTTAGGCATCATTTTCTAGTTATTATAGCCATAAAATTCAGAGTGACTTTTATATATCAGTGATTTTATTTATTTTTTGTTTGCAAGAACAATATTTTCTTAAGTACATCTACAGCCCAAGTCATAAAACAAGGCACATAGACTTGGCTATAAAAATTCAGTGACACTATTAAAATCTGAGAGAATGCAAAAATTGTAAAATTTTAGACAAAGTGATACTTAGTTAAAGGTGTAATCATTAGTTGATTTAGTACTGAATGATTAATATTTGCCATTTGTTTAATAGTATTTGGTTTTTCAAGAGAATATAGTTGATTATATTTGATATGATTATGTGAATAAATGGACAATTCAGGCTAAATGAGTCATTTGACATTCTGAAATGTTCAGGAAATATGGCACAAGCACTAGCTATCACAAGCCAGAAACAGATTAAATTTAATATAGGTTCTCTCTGAATGTTATATTTGATTTATAAAATCTCTTCACTACACTCATCAAAAATGAAATGAAAAATGTAGATAGCATAGTAAATATGAACAAGATAATGAGCACTTTATAATGTTATTACCCTACATGTCTTTAAGAAGAGTTATATTTTTAAGATATATGTATCAGGGTGTTTACACTATCTATATAAATAAGTTTACAAATTAGTATTATAGTTGAAATATGTTTTTTATAATATTAAAATGACAGTATATTTGGATACTGACCATAGGTTTCTATGGACTTCTTTTTCATTCTATGAATACTTTTGGCTCCCATTCAGGTATAAATTCTCCAAAATCAACTCCTCCAATTCATTCCAGTAGATTTTTAACTCATGTACTAACACCATAAATAGTATTTGTGGCAGTCCCAGAGGAGTGTCAGAATGATTTGTTTCTCTTTTTAACATGAAATTTATAACTTCAATATGAGAAAAACCTTTAAATTGTGAAAACGTAAGCTGGCTCCCTTGTGGCAGTGACTGCTACATTTTTCTCTGGACATCTACATTGTCTCTTAAAAGTAACATTATATACAAACATCAAATTCTCTTGGTCCCTTAGGGTATCAACATTTCAATGCAGACTTGTTCAGTTAGAAAAGGTAACAGAATTTCAGCGGAGTCAGCAATACTCAAATCTTAATCTATTTAACAACTTTGTATTTCAAATGGCAGTAACTTTTCACAACACATAGAAAAATGTTTAGTGTACTAAGCAACATATTATTCTTACACATATATTTGTTATACTTGAGAAAGGTTTTTTGAAAAATAGACACACATAAAAATTTCAGCATAAAGGGAGAAAGGAAAAAAGGCAATGAACAGAATGTGGTTATAAAGTACTCAATGATCTAAAAGACAATAATCACTTAATATATAATTGTTCTGACCATAGCAGCTTCTAAGCAGAGATCATCAGATGAATTAAAATGAAAGCTTAAAATCAGAGGTAAAGACTTGCTGTCTGAAATGAACAGTGTTCCTATAACCATTCAGATAGTCAAGAATAAAATAATAAAGATATCTTAACACTAGTCTCAAGGAAACTGGAACAGTGGTACTACATTCATAGAAAGTAGAAAGTAAAGTCAGGAAAAGAAAAAAAGCTGGAGATACAGAGGTTAATAACAGAGAATTGCATAGTGTTAAAAGTGCCAGTTCTCAAAGAAATGTAATGGTGAGAGTGAATTTAACATAACACTAGAGACTATGAAAAAACTGACAGAAATTAATGGGACATTTAAGGATTCATTGATAACTTAGTAACCGGATATAAATGATACCTGTAGAACACTCCACTTAACAATAGTAAAAAAAGAATTCTCAAGCTCACATCAATTATTACCCAAGATAAATCAGACCCTTAGGCAGATTTCAGCAGTCTTTTGGAACAGGATTCATACAAAGCATATTTTGTGCCTATAGTAGAGGCAACTTAGAAATCAATAGTTAAAAAAAAAAAAAAAACTCAGTGATTTAGAAATTTAACAACACAGTTTTGAAAACTCAACTGCCAAACAAGGGCATAAGGCTGAATTCTGTGCAGATTTTTAAAAAGTTCATAAAAAGAAAATTATAAGAGCAACCTGTTGGGGCCTTGAAGAGAGTGCAGAAATGCTAAACCTTCTCTTCACATTCAGCTGGCACAGCCCCACACACTCAAGATTCATAGCTTAGAACACTTGACTTCCCCTCACTTTACCCTATGTCTTCCCTCCCAAAGAGACCAC
>PVIH01007349.1:32144-101475 GCA_004025045.1 Sigmodon hispidus
TTTTTTTTTTTTTTTTTTTTTTTTTTTTTTTTTTTTTTTTTTTTTTTTTTTTTTTTTTTTTTTTTTTTTTTTTTTTTTTTTTTTTTTTTTTTTTTTTTTTTTTTTTTTTTTTTTTTTTTTTTTTTTGTTACAGTGGTACACACAATTGTAAAACAAAGAATTTTATAAAATATCTGTGGGATGTAAAATACAACAGGAAAACATTCTGGAATTCTGATTCCCTGTGTGTTTGTGGGTTGCTTGAAGTTTGGACTGTGAATGTGCTGGTCAGCACAGATGACCCTCAGCAGAATACTGCACTGAGGTGTCCCTCCCTCATACATCACTATTGAGGTTCTGTTGTTGTTAATGAAATACAAAATAAGTCTTTCTTTTTTCTTTTTAATACATATTTTATTAAGTTTATTCTTATTTTTTTCATACAATATGTTTTGATATTACCCTTCCCAGTCTCCTTCCAGATTCTCCGCACTCCCTCCCCTCCTTCCCCAATACCCCCTCTACCTTCCTCCCTACTTCTCTTCCCATTCTTCTCTCCACCCAACTTTATGTTGTCTCTCTAAAAAAAAAAATTAAATACCTGATAAACAAAAATTAAACCAAATAAACTGAAGAATACTATGAAGTGTAGTTACTGATGGCAAAACTCTACTGGGGAAAATTGATTTTCCCCTTTCCCAGCACATATCAGTTACAAATAGCTTCTCATTAGGGATGAACACTCATGTCCACATCCCCCTCTCAATACAGAGACCCTGTCTGTCTTGAACTTACACAAGCGCTATACATGCTGCCAGAGTGTCGTGTGTGCGTCAGTCCTATAACTGTGAGGTGCTGTTTTCCCAAACTCATCAATTACCTCTGGCTCTTAAGGTCTTTTACCTCCTCTTCTGTGCAGATCCCTGAACCCTGGGAAGAGTGGTTTGCTGTGGACAGAGTTTCTCACTTGGGACATTTTCCAGATGTAGACCTCTGTGTCAGTTATCCCCTATTTCAGGAAGAAGTTTTTCCGATGAGTGCTGAGTAACGCTAGGATCTATGAACAAGGCAACACATTACTGGGACCTTAATTTGTTGCTATGATCCTCTAGCAAAGTCACAGTAGGAGGCTCTGTCCTTGGTCCATGAATTATCTAGGGTCAGACTCTTGGCCACCTTAGCATTATCAGGCAAGTGTTCCATCTCTTAAAAGACTATGAACCATGCTCTTCAAAGCTTTTGGTTTTCTGTTCTTTTGTTATTTGTTTTGATTTTGTTTTGTTTTTATAACTGGATCCTGTTGACTTTAGATGTGGTATATTTGAAGTTGCTTTGTCTCTGTCTAGTGCTTGAACATTTCTACAGATTGCTACGGGATCAGCACCAGCTACAATTTCCTGGGCTTGTTGAAATCAGGGGCTAAGGTATTGACCTTCCTGTGAAATGTGGGAAAAAAACAGTAACTGAACCATTGTAGAGACCTGCGCATAAACCTGAGAGAGCTGCACACTTTTGTTTTCTTGATATTGAACCCATAAACAGAAGATAAAATTTTAAAGATGATTAAAAAAATTAGTACAGAAACACAAAACTGAATACCCTACAATGTGTGGTTCATAAAGGGCACATGTCCCAGCTGGGTTACTGCTAAGAGACACAGGACGAAAGTCTTTCCAGCTGGTAATGTTTTTCTTTTTTAAATTTTTTTATTATGAAATAAAGTCACATTTTCTATCGATTTATATCCTTATTCAAGACCCTTTCCCCCTCCTACCCCCTCCAGTCACTCTCTCTTCTCCACATCTCCCCATCTCCTCCCCAGCATGGACAGGAGGTCCCAAGGTCCCAATATTGCTCAGTTCAGCCTCCATTACTTGCAGATCCAGTTTCATTCCCCAAACATCAAGACTGAGTCAGGTGTTCCTCTAGAGGTAGTAGGATCCAAGGTGTCAGTCCAAGGTGTTTCAGATCCCAAGCTGTTCAGGGTTTGCAGTTTGGGCATACTTTGCTTTTTTTTATTTAAAAAGTCCACTAATGAGTGAGTACATCCCCTGCTTATCTTTCTAGGTTTGAAATACCTCACTTGGGAGGATATTCTCCAAATCCATCCATTTACCTGCAAATATTGTCATATCATTTTTTCTTACAGCTGAGTAGTACTCCAGTATGTAGATGTACCACAGTTTGTTAATCCATTCTTCAGTTGAGGGACATCTAGGTTGTTTCCAGGTTCTTGCTATTATGAACAATGCTGCTATGAACATAGTTGAGGTAATGCCTTTAGAGTGCGACTATGCATCTTTAGGGTATACACCCAGAAATGGTATTGCTGGATCCTTGGGGAGATTAATTCCCAATTTTCTGAGAAATCACCAAATTGCATTCCAGAGTGGCTGAACAAGCTTACACTCTCACCAACAATGGAGGAGTATTCTCCTTGCTCCGCAACCTCTCCAACATTGGTTGTCATCTGTGCCTTTCATCTTAACCAATCTGACAGGTGCCAGAGGGTATCTCAAAGTTGTTTTGAGTTGCATTTCTCTGATGGCTAAAGAAATGGAGCACTTTTTCAAGTGCCTTTCAGCCATTTGTTGTCATGCACAACCTTGACAGCAAGGAAAGCACAGCACTCAGAATCTTCTTTCAGCAGTTCATTCAGGACCTTTACAATTGTTCTCTCTTTGTTCTTCTCCTTGGGAAAACCCTGCTCAATGACTAAATACTCTCAGAGCATCCAATCCCAATAAGCCACATGGGCACAGCTCATAGGTACACATACACAACAGCAAACCACGCCCCAGGCTCAGGCCAAATAAGGAGTTGTTTTTCAAAGAGAGCACTCACCCACAGGGGGTGAAAGCCAGAAATCAGCACCATCTTTAAGGCACAGCAGCAGGCAGCTCTCTACAGCTCCCCCTTATTTAATAATTAAAAATGAAAAAAATCAAGCAAAAGCAGCGGGCAAGAGCAGAGGTGTAATCCCCATTGTGCAAGAGGTCTTGTGCTATCCCTGATCCAGATGTCATCCACTCAGACAGGGACAGACCTGTCCGGCACCCATTTTTATGAGGACAGGATAGTGGGTACTAACCTGTATGCAATTAGGCATGCTCTTCTTGAAGCCTTACCTAGGCAAACCATGTGCAGTGCTTAGCCTCGCAACCCATGCCAAACATTACTCTTTCAAGGCAGCAAGCCAAACATGTGGGGGCTGTCCCACCTCAATGGCGGTGAAGGCTTGAACAATCATGGCCATGCTCCTATGCTGTGTGAACCTCATTTTGCAGATGCACCACAGGCAAATCAGAAATATCAGCACCATCAAGCCAGCCAGAGCACCCATTCCCACCCATTCCTTCAGATGATTGAGGGCGGTGGACATCTATCTTGTCAATCCTTCAGCAACTCCAGGGTCCACTTGAGTTGAATTCACAGCAACTATTGCAACTCTCAACTTCTCCATGGTCACTTCAAATTCACCTGACCAATTTCCTATAAAATAACTTGACACAACTTTAGACAAATTTGCAGCATAGGAAAAATTTTCATACTGAATAGAAGTTACACATAGGGCCTGATACTTCCATTCACATCCCAACTGAGCCATCTGCCAGAGGACATCAACCTCCTCATGCACCAAATCAACTCTTTGGTTAACCAACATCAGCCCCTTTAAGCTGGGCAGAAATGACTCTTTGAATGTCTAAGGCATGGGCTACATTGACAGACAAATTATTAAGTGTTTGAGCAGTCTGGACGGTGTGACTCATAGCAATGGTGGCCGTGGTGGCCCCAATTGCAGCTAGGGAAATGGATGTAACAACAGCTGCAGTAATGGCAAAATCTCTCCTAGCTCTAAACAAACTCATGGCATTAGGGATTTGTACCAGGATGGGTACCCAGCGTGGCATGTGGGCCAAAACGGCAAATGAAAACTGAGTAGCATTCCAGCAGGTGGTATACCAACAGGTATCGTTTGTACACCTGGAGGGCTCCTCTTGACTAACTATAAAGATAAAGGAAGAAGCCACACACAGGAGAAGGCAAAATAGCCAAAGTCCTATAACATTTTTGGAACTTACAATCTAACTCCATCAGATACTCAAAACAGGACGGTACAGCAGTAGATCTCAAATTACCATAGTGCTCCGTCCAATAGGAGCTGAGGAACGAATTGCATTGAAGACGACCAACGCCATGATTCCCTCCTCTCACCATGGCCAACACCTCAGCATTCAAACAGCTGCCATTAATGCCACATAGCATTCATTTATCATAAGGGTTAGAGGAGTCTAGAATAAGTGGATTTTTTCTCGTAAAATTCTTTCCTGCATAAGTTTCATTAATGTGAGTAGTAATAAGGGGCGAAAATGTAAACAATCTCTGACTATCTACCCAGGCCGATGACCGGGACTGACACCCAGTCCAGAGCCAGTCCTCGCCCTCAAAGTCAGCATAACAATAGGGGGCCCATTTGGGCTGTCTGGGCAGAAAGGCAGTATCATAATCAAAGGAATCTCTTACTGGCCAGACATCTGAAAACCAGGTAGCATTCCAAGGGTCCAAATCAGAGTGAACAGCATTTCCAGCGCTTGGGGAATAAACAAACCACCCAGCTGTCTGATTATAGAGTAAAATGCATGGAGAAAACTGCGAGCAGTTGGTAACAATTTGAAAGCATAGGGAAACTTTCAAAGTAAAATTCCTACTTTCTCCCAAACTAGCTATTTCAGAATCATAAGGAACATAAGGTAATTCTAACTCCCCATTGGTGGTAAACAACCGTGGAAAAAGACGGGCATCATGCCGTGTGCGCAGAGGTTTCGGGAACACTGACAGTATCCTATACCTCAGCTCTGTCTTCCCCTGTTGACATCGCAGGGGCATCATCAGGGCTATCACCAGCATCCTCTGCGGCCTTGCCAGCATCATCATACTTGTCATTTCGGACCTTCCTGATTAGCCATTCTGGTACCCACACTGTATCTTGCCGGTCCTGAGGAAAGACACAAACAGAACCTCTTGCCCATGTAAGGACTAGATCAGGACCATGCCAGTGGCCCGTGAAAATATCCTTCCATTTCACCATGCCTCTGTGGCTAGGGGTGAGAGTCAGATGTCTATCTGCCACGGAGCGGCCATCAACATCCAAATTTTAAAAATTAAGGGTAAACAGAGCTATAGATAGTCTTTCTTTGAGGGTGTGGCTGTGGCCTATTCCCCCTTTTTATTTTTGTAAGCATTCCTTCAGCATGCAATGAGCACGTTCCACTATGCCTTGTCCCTGTGGATTGCAAGGCAATCCATGAGTTACTTGTACATCCATTTGTCTGCAGAATGCAATAAACTGTGTTCCAGTATAAGCAGGGCCATTGTCAGTTTTTACCTGCAGGGGCTTTCCCCAAGCTGCCCAGGCCTCTAGGCAGTGCACAATGACATTGCGTCCCTTCTCTCCTGACATGGCAGGGGCATGCAAGATACCAGAGCATGTATCTACAGAAACATGTACAAACTTTAAAGAGTCAAATTCAGAAATGTGAGTAACATCCATTTGCTATACTTTTAACAGCAAGATCCCTCTGGGATTAACACCTAGGGAAGGTGGGTGGTGATACACCACACATTGAGCACAATCCAAAACTATTTGACGTGCCTCAGCTCTGGATATCTGAAACTTTTGTTGTAAGGTCTTAGCATTCACATGATATAGCTGGTGAAATTCTTCAGCTTTGACTACAGGAGAGGTAAAGAATATCCAGTCCTGTCTAGTGCACATATCCACCTTGGCATTGCCTTTGCTGCATGGACCGGGAAGGCCAGTATGTGCACGGATGTGCTGAGGAAAAAAAAAAAATCTCCTTCTGCTGCAAAATCAAGTCTTGAAAGTGGTTAAATAGGACAGTGACCATACTGGATGATTTTACTGGCACTGCTATTTCAAGCACCTTTAAAGCATTAGCCACATAGGCTGAGTCAGATATCAAGTTAAAGGCAAATTGGCATTCTTTAAACACCTCACATACTATTTGAAGTTCCACTACATGAGGAGTTCTAGGAGTAAATTGATGTTGAACTGGTTGTTTGCCTTGCACTATATAGGAACCTACTCCTGTTCTCAAGCCATCAGTGAATACATTGACAGCTCCCACCACCGGCTCTGCAGCGGTGACCTTGGGAAAAATTATGGGGTGTTCCTTAAAAATGTCATAAGAGTATGTTGTGGGTAATGATTATCTATTTTTCCAGCAAAGGTACAGCGAAGAATTGCCCAATCATCAACAACAGCACACAGGGTGTTAACCTGTGCTGCTGTGTATGACACAATTATTATGGCTGGTGCATGCCCAAAATACTGAATGGATTGTTGGATGAGATTCTGAGCTAAATCAGCTACTGCCGTAGGGTAATGTTCTATACTTTTAGTAGGCAATACCTTTGGGTGCATCCACAACAGTGGACCTGACTGCCATAGTACCCCTGTGAGTTGTCTGAATGTGGGTAAAAGGCATAGGAAAAAATTTTTTTCTTCCTCTATCCTATTTAGGAAGGCATCCTGCAACCTCTGTTCAACTACGTGCAGTGCTTTTCTGGCTTCCACTGTCATCACTCATATGGAGTCTAAAGCTGACTCTCCTTTCATGTAGAGAGCTGCATTGTACCATGCCCTAAAGATAGTGCCAGTTTCTGCCTTCAGCCTTCCCAAGGGCTAATGTTCTCAGGAGTAAACAACTCCTTATATGGCTGTAGGGGAGGATGGTGGCTTGCTTCCGCATCCTAGGACCTATGGGCGATGTCCACATGGCTTACCAGGATTGGAGGCCCAGAGGGTATTTAGCCATGAGCAGGCTTCCCCCTGGGGTCAGAAGTCAGAAGATTGTACAAGGTCCTGAATAAAGTTGCTGGAGAGAAGAATCCTGAATTGCGTTCTTCCTTGCTGGCGAGGTTGGGAACAACAACTGGTGGTCTGTAACAGGGAATCGCTTCAGGGAATCACTCCGATGGACAACAGGATCCAGAACTCTCCATAGTCAGGGGGTATACCAGTAAGTCCTAGGTAATTGGGATCCGCGGTTATAGCAGACAGAGCTCCATCTGTAGAGAAAGACAGAGGAGAGGGAGCTCGCTGACTAGTGAGCATAATTTCTCATTGCTGCGGATGCACAGCTGGAATAGGGAAAGTGAAACTGGGGCTGTTTGGCAAAGGCTCCGAGAAGATTCTGAAAACAAAATCAGGGATATAAAAGGATAGGTAATTCTACCTCACATCCAATTTTTCTAGCTCTACAGGAGCTGTTACAAACCAAAGGTCTGGAAATTAAGGAAAGCACTTTAGAGAGATTTTTAAAGGAATGTGACATTGCAGCTCCATGGTTTGCTGTTACGGGCAGTCTAACAGTGTCCTCCTGGGAGAAGTTAGGGTGAGATTTAGACTTCGCCTATGAGCAAGGATTTCTAAAGGCAGGTATGAGATCCATTTGGAGGGTGATTCGAGGTTGTTTGGACTATCAGAGGTGCTGTGAGGCAATTGAAGGGGGCCAGGCCGTTTTAGAACAGTTAAGAGAGGAAAGATCTGATGGGGCGAGCAGTGAAGAACTGAGAAGCCTTAGAACTGAAGGATCAGATTCCCGGGGAAACACTTACCCAGATTTAGAGGATTTTCAGCTTTTGGACCTTGAGAGCAGTAGTTCTGAAGATGACCTATCAAGGTCAAAGGAATCGGGAGAGGAAAGAGAAACTAAGAAATTGGTTTCAAAAAAGGGAGAGAGGGAAAAGGGGCTAGCCCCGAGGAAGCGTTTGCTTCTTGGGAAGCATGGCCCTCTGCTGTCCACTCCCCCAGCTTACTCAGATGGAGGGTGTGGCTTTGGCGGCTGCAATCAGTACTTTAACCCTGCAGTATAGAGAAAAGTGAGACAGAAACTGTTGTCGGCATTTCCTGTATTCCAAGATCCCCAGGGGAATCGTTACGAAGAGCCCCTGGACTTTAAAGTAATCAAGTCACTGGCCGAATCAGTAAGAACTTATGGCATTACAGCCTCTTTCACTTTGGCACAAGCGGAGGCATTGAAAAGACACTGCATGACACCCAATGATTGGAGCAGTCTTGCGAGAGCATGCCTTAATCCAGGACAGTATTTAGACTGGAGATCATTTTTGATTAAGTTTGCTAATGAGGAAGCGGCAGCAAACCAGGCAGCTGGGAGCCAGGCATGCAATAGGGACATGCTATTGGGACAGGGCCATTTTGCTAATCAGCAGACAGGCTACCCTGCACAAGTCTATGAGCAGATCAATACAATTGGCATCAAAGCCTGGAAATCTCTCCCAAATTAAGGAGAGGTGAGTGGGAACCTTACTAAGATCCTACAAGGACCCACTGAGCCCTTTTCTGATTTTGTGGCCAGACTAGTGGAGGCTGCAGTCCGCATTTTTGGTGATCCTGACACTGCCATGCCTTTGATTAAGCAGCTAGTATATGAACAATGTACCAAGGAATGCCAAGCTGCCATTACCCCTTATAAAAATAGGGGACTTGAAGCCTGGATGAAGGTATGCTAAGAGTTAGGGGGCCTGCTGACCAATGCAGGACTAGCTGCAGCTGTGGTGCAACTCACCAAGAAAAGGGGGAACAATGCAGGGGCCTCAGGAGCTTGCTTCCAATGTGGTAAAATAGGCCACTTAAAGTGGAACTGCCCTGACCAAGGAAGTGGTGCAATGAAGGATGAGCCATGCCTCATACAGCCCGGCTTATGCCCCAAATGCCAGAAGGGGAGGCATTGGGCAAATGAGTGCTGCTCAGTTAGGGATGCAGAAGGATGGCCCATTGACAACCAACAAGCAGGGGCCCATCTAAAACACGGGCTGCGGGGGCCCCCTTCTCAGGGCCCGCAAATATATGGGGCAGTGACAGACCAGGCTGAGGGCCAATCACTGGAACGGTGGCCAACCCTTCGCCACCCGAAAGACCACGGAGAGCCACAATGGGCTCTGCAGGGCTGGACCTCTGTGCCACCACCAGACTCATACTAACCCCTCAAATGGGGGTGCAGGTAATAGAGTCCAACTTTACAGGGCCTCTGGAGCCTGACACCATGGGCTTGGTGATAGGGCGATCATCCTCAGCACTATGAGGCCTTAGAGTTCTCCCAGACATAATAGACCCAGACTATACAGGAACAGTGAAGATAATGGTGGAATCCCCGAAAGGTATTACTGCTATATCTCCAGGTGATAGAATAGCACAATTAGTGATTCTTCCTAGCCTACATGGCCGCTACCCTGCCACTCAGAAAGAAAGGGAAAAAGGAGGATTTGGGTCCACGGGCACGGACTTGAAATTCTTGTCCATAGAGCTGAATCAGCGACCCATACTAACTTTAACAGTAGATAATAAAAGGATTCTAGGACTGTTAGATACTGGTGCTGGCAAAAGCATTATAGCAAGGAAGGATTGGCCCTCTGGGTGGCTGGTTCAGGCCTCCTCACAAACCTTACAAGGCTTGGGGTACACCAAGGCTCCTGAAGTTAGTGCAAGACAACTTTCCTGGAGAAGTGATGAAGGTCATTCGGGCAGAATACAACCTTATGTGCTTTGATTTACCCATTAAACTCTGGGGGAGAGACTTATTAAAAGACATGGGCATTAAGCTTTGCAATGAATATTCAGTGACATCCCAGGAGATGATAAAAGACATGG
Source organism: Sigmodon hispidus (assembly GCA_004025045.1). NCBI lineage: Eukaryota > Metazoa > Chordata > Mammalia > Rodentia > Cricetidae > Sigmodon > Sigmodon hispidus. Next base: position 41,818 of record PVIH01007349.1, read on the forward strand.
TATTTCACCCAGAATTTGGTTTAGGAAAGCACTTGCAGGGTAAGAAGGACCCTGTCATGCCTCAATATAGAGTGCCAAGGCAAGGATTGAGTTTTTCATAGGGGCCACTGAGGATGGCATTCCCATCACCTGGAAAACTGAGAAACCTGTATGGGTCCCTCAGTGGCCCCTGTCTTTAGAAAAATTGAAAGCAGCCCAAGAACTAGTGCAGGAACAACTATCACAGAAGCATATCATACCCTGTACTTCGCCATGGAATACACCTGTATTTGTGATTAAGAAACAATCAGGAAAATGGAGATTGTTACATGATTTAAGGGCCATAAATAGTCAGATGCAGATTATGGGCCCAGTTCAACAAGGCCTTCCACTGTTAACAGCCTTGCCCTCTCAGTGGCATCTTATTGCAGTGGATATTAAGGATTGTTTTTTCTCTATACCGCTCCATCCCAAGGACACTGGAAGATTTGCCTTCACTGTTCCCTCCTGCAATCATGAGGAACTTGATCAAAGATTTGAATGGGTCGTATTACCTCAAGGGATGGCCAATAGCCCTACTATGTGTCAACTATACGTGGGGCATGCCCTACAACCAGTACGTGAAGCGTTTCCTAAGGTGTGCTGCGTCCATTATATGGATGACATACTGTTAGTGGGAAAGCAAAGAGGTGAGGTAGAAGAGGCCTATGAAGTGCTGGTAAAAGCACTCCATCACCGAGGGCTCTTTATTGCCCCTGAGAAGGTACAATTGACTCAGATTGTTGATTATTTGGGAGCAAGGATTACTCCTCAAGTAGTTCAGCCCCAAAAGATAGAGATAAGAAAGGACAATTTAAAGGCTTTGAATGATTATCAAAAATTATTAGGGGATATAAATTGGGTTAGGGGATTTTTAAAATTGGCAAATTTTGAGTTAAAACCCCTATATGACATTCTTAAAGGTGATACTGCCCTAGATTCCCCCAGGCATTTTACTAAAGAAGTGCATCAAGTGCTACAGTTGGTGGAAGACAGGCTAAGACAGGTATGTTTGATGCGAGTACAAGAGAATCAGAAGTTGTTGCTATGTACATTGCCCACCTTTAGACAACCCACAGGGGTGCTATGGCAACAAGGACCTGTGCTATGGATACACCCCAAGGTTTCCTCAAATAAGAGCATCAAGCATTACCCCACAGCTGTTGCTGAGTTAGCTCAACAGGGTCTTCAACAGGCTTTACAGTTTTTTGGTCTGCTTCCAGAGAGCATTGTGGTGCCTTTCACTGCAGTGCAAATTTCTGTGCTGTGTGCCACCATTGATGACTGGGCTATACTCTGATGCTCCTTCCCTGGTGAATTAGACAACCACTATCCACAACACCCATTAATGACTTTCTTTAAGGAGCATCCTGTTGTTTTTCCAAAGATGACATCTACAGAACCTATTCCTGGTTCAATTAATGTGTTTATAGATGGCTCTAAGACCGGAGTAGGGGCATACATGGCCCAAGACCAATCACCGGCCCAATGCCAATTTGCTCCAGGAACCCCTCAAATAACAGAACTTCAAATACTATTAGAGGTTTTTAAAGCCTTTTCTTGTGCATTTAATTTGATTTCTGATTCAGTTTATGTTGTTAATGCCTTGAAAATTCTTGAGGTGGTGGGTCCTATAAGATCTTTCAGTACAGTTGCAGGTTTATTCTCTCAGTTACAGGATCTTATTAGGAACCACTCTAAGAAGTTTTTCCCACAACACATTAAAGCCCACACTTGCTTGCTTGGGCCTCTGAGCAAAGGCAATGCCCTAGTGGATGCCACCACCCGGCAAGAATGGGTATTTACTGCCACCCCCATTATACAAGTCAAAGAATTTCATCAGTTATACCATGTTAATGCCAGAACTTTGCAAAGCAAATTTCAGCTTTCTAGGCAAGCGGCCAGGCAAATAGTTTTGGATTGTTCACATTGTGTAGAATTTCAGCATCCCCCATCATTGGGAATTAACCCTCAAGGTTTGCTCCCTCTTAAAATCTGGCAAATGGATGTTACACATTTTTCTGAATTTGGCAACCTCAAATATGTGCACATGTCAGTTGACAACTGTTCTGGTATTATCCATGCCACTGCCCTAAGTGGAGAGAAAGGGCGTAATGTTATTGCTCATTGCCTTGAAGCATGGGCAGCCTGGGGAAAACCAATGCAGCTTAAGACTGATAATGGTCCAGGATATACCAGATGTCAATTCACAACCTTTTGTGCACAGATGGGAGTGCAATTGATCCATAGTCTGCCCTATAACCCCCAAGGGCAGGGCATAGTGGAAAGAGCTCACCGCACACTCAAGGAGTGCCTTATTAAACAGAAAGGGGGAATAGGCCATGGCCGTACCCCAAAGGAAAGGCTTTCCCTAGCTCTCTTTACTCTTAATTTTTTAAATTTGGATGCTCATGGGGCTGCGGCAGCAGACCGGCATGCCAATCCAGGCACTATGCAGAAAGGACTGGTGAAATGGAAAGACATCCTCACAGGCCGCTGGTGCAGCCTGGACCCTGTCTTAATATGGGCAAGAGGATCTGTTTGTGTTTCCCCCTCAGGATAGAAATGATCCAGTTTGGGTACTGGAGCGCCTAACTAGGAAGATTCAATTGGAAAAGGAAAATGAGGTGGGGGAGCAAGCAGATGATGCAGAAGCTCCTGTTGCTGACCCTGATGGTGCAGATAAGTGCTCGCCATAATCACAGCCATTTCATTGGCTGCCATAGGAGCTATGAGCAATATCGTGCAGACTGCACAGACTTTGAATGTGGTCTCAGCTAATGTAGTACAGGCCCTAGACACTCAAAAGAATCTTATTGCCCAGTTAAAAGGGGGCTTGATGGTTATTAATAAAAGGATCGACATGGTCCAAGAGTAGATTGATACTCTTTGGCAGCTGGTCCAGCTTGGTTGTGAATGGAAGTTTCCAGGATTATGTGGGATTAGCGTACAATATCAGAATTTTATTCATGCTGCAAATTTGTCTAAGCAGTTGTCAAGTTATCTTTTAGGAAATTGGACTGGTGAATTCGAAAATTTGATGACTCAGCTGAGAGTGGCCATTGTGACCGTGAATTCTACCAGATTGGATGCGGACCTGGCAGAAGGACTGGTATCCTGGTTCTCCACCGCTGTGGATCACCAGAAAGAGTGGGCGGGAATGGGAGCTCTGGCGGGCCTGATGGTGCTGATATTCCTAGTTTGCCTGTGGTGCATTTACCGTGTTAGGTTCCTTCAGTGTCACAATGCAACCATGGTTGTCCAAGCATTTTCAGCCACTGGAGTTGGCAGTCCCCCCAAGTTTGGTTGGCCTCCCTAAAGGAGAAGCCTTAAGAATGTTTTGCAGGATGCAAGGCTTAGCACTGCACATGAGCACTCTGGTTTATGGGAACTCATGAGGAGTATGTCTGTTTGCACACAGGTTGACACCCAACTGCCTGCCTCTGTGAAAAAGGGTGTCAGACAGGTCAGGGATTGTCTGGGTGGATGACACCTGGAGCAATACCTGTACATGTTCCTTTTGCACTTCAGAGTCTAGATCTCTGCTTCTGTCTGCTTTTTTTTTAATAATAAAGGGGGAACTGTAGAGAGCTGTGTTGTACCACGCCCTAAAGATGGTGCCAGTTTCTGCCTTCAGCCTTCCCAAGGGCTAGTGTTCTCAGGAGTAAACAACTCCTTATATTGCTGTAGGCAAGGATGGTGGCTTGCTTCCACGTCCTTGGACCTATGGGTGATGTCCACGTGGCTTACCGGGATTGGAGACCCAGAGGGTAATTAGCCACAATCGGGCTTCCCCCCCGGGGACAGAAGTCAGAAGATTGTACAAAGTCCTGAATAAAGCTGCTGGAGAGAAGAATCCTGAGTTGCATTCTTCCTTGCTGTCAAGGTTGGGCACAACACTTTCAGAATGTCATAAAGGGGTTTCAGTTCATAATTTGCAATCCTAAGATATTCTCTAATCCAATTAATATCTCCTAGCAGCCCTTCCTCCGAGTCTGTAGACTCAGGAGTTTCTATATCAGCAAGGTCGGGGTACAACTCTCCCCCTTCACTCTGTCCTTCTTCACTGCCTGTCTCCGATCTCTCCTCCCAACACCTCAAAGGTGGCCTGACCACCCTCAACTGCCTCACTGCAGCGCCGATCCCCAAGAGCTTCTTATCAGCTTCAGGTGGCCTTGGCAAATGGAACCACACCTGCCTAGAACCAATCCACAGGTTTTGATCTTCTGTGAAGACAAAAGCAGAAACTTTTTTCCCAAGTAATGTATTCTTATAAACAGATTTCAAAGTCAGAATATCATTAAAGTATATGCATTTGTTTAACTTAGCAGCCTTAGCAATCACTTGACTCTCTGCAGTTAGCTCATTAAAAGTTAAAAAATTACAAGAAAATGCAATTACCAGAATCCAGACTCTCTGTTTATCTGCCATCTTTATGTGGATTTTTTATCTTTATTTCCTTCCCCGTTTAGAGGTTTTGAGGGTCTAAATCTGTTTTATTGAGAATTCTTTTAAAAGGTTGTACCACTTTAATTGCTGACTCTGCCCCTCTTCACTGCTTTTCAACATGGTGTAGGAACCCACAAATCTCTCCCACTATTAGCAAGCAGAGCAGACTCAGAAAAACCTTAATGAAGCAGCTCCTTAAGAGCCAAAAAAATTGGCTGAGAAGATGAAGCGCCCATTCTTTTATAACCTTTCTTTCTTAGCTTAAAAATCTTTTCGGAGTCTTTACCAAACAGCCCCAGTTTTGTTTCACTTTCACTCCACCTGTCCATGGAGTTCTGAAGTTCATCTCATTCGTCAGTGACTTTCTTCCCGCTTTACTGTGGATCCCACCTTACCTGGGATTTACCGGTCAACCTCCCGACTGCAGAAAGTTCTGATTCCTGAAGCTCGCAGGAGTTGTTCCCCATACTGGCCACTACTTGTCGTGTGCAACCTTGCCAGCAAGGAAAGCACAACACCGAGGATCTTCTTTCAGCAGTTTATTCGGGACCTTTACAATTGTTCTCTCTTTGTTCTTCTCCTGGGGAAAACCCCTGCTCAATGACTACATACTCTCAGGGCATCCAATCCCAATAAGCCATGTGGGCACAGCTCATAGGTTGACATACACAACAGCAAACCATGCCCCAGGCTCAAGCCAAATAAGGGGTTGTTTATCAAAAGAGAGCACTCATCCATGGGGGGTGGAGGCCAGAAATCAACACCAACTTTAAGGCACGACAGCAGGCAGCTCTCTACAATTTGTAATTCTTCTGCTGTGAATTCCCTTTTTAGTTCTGAACCCCATATTTTGATTGGGTTATTCAAGATTTTGGACTCTAGATTCTTGTGTTCTTTATATATTTTAGAGATCAGTCCTGTATCACTTGTAGGGTTGGTGAAAATCTTTTCACATTGTGTAGGCTCTCCTTTTGTCCTATTGACAATGTCCTTGGCTTCTCAGTTTCACGAAGTCCCACTTATTGATTGTTGTTGTTCTTAATGTCTGTTCCACTGGTGTTATAGTTAGGAAGTGGCCACCTGTGCCGATTTGTTGAAAGGTATTTCCCCCTTTCTTTTCTATCAAGTTCAGAGTGGTTGGGTTTATGTTGAGGTCTTTGATCCACTTGGATTTGAGTTTTGTGTAGGGTGACAGGCTTGGATCTATTTGCATTTTTCTACACACTACCAACCAGCTATGCCAGCACCATTTCTTAAAGATACTATCTTTTATCCATTAAATATTTTGGGCCTCTTTGTTGAAGATCAGTTGTTCATAGGTTTTTTGCTTAATGCTCAGGTCCTGAATTCTATTCCAATGATCCACAAGTCTGTTTTTATGCCAGTACCAGGCTGTTTTTATTACTGTAGCTCTATAGTATAACTTGAAGTTGGGGATGGTTATGCCTCCTGAGGTTCTTTTGTTCAGCAAAATTGTTTTGGCAATCTTGGCTTTCCTGTTATTCCAAATGAAGTTGAGTATTGTTCTTTAAAGTTCTGTAAAATACTGTGTTGAGAATTTGATGGGCACTGCATTGAATATGTAGATTGCTTTTGGTAGAATTGCCATGTTTACTGTGTTGATCTTACCTATCCAGGAAAATGGGAGAGCTTTCCATTTTTTGACATTCTCTTAAATTTCTTTCTTCAGTGATTTAAAATTTTTGTCAAATAGATCTGTTACTTTTTTTGGTTATAGTTACTCCACGGTATTTCATGCTATCTGCAGCTATTATAAAGGGTGATGCTTCCTTTATTTCTTTTTCAGCCCTTTTATCTTTAGTGTATAGATGGGCTACTGATTTTTTTGAGTTAATCTTGTATCCTGCTACATTGCTGAAGGTGTTTATCAGCCATAGCAGTTCCCTGGTAGAATTTTGTGTGTCACATATGTATACAATCATATCATCTGAAAATAGGGATAGTTTCACTTATTCTTTTCCAATTTGTATCCCCTTAATATCCTTTTTTCCTCTTATTGTTTTAGTTATATCTTCAAGAATATTGAATAGATAAGGGGAGAGAGGACATCTTTGTCTAGTTCCTGATTTTAGTGGAATTGCTTTGGGCTTTTCTACATTTAGTTTGATGTAAAAGAAGTCTTAATTGAAGTTACTGCTTATTTCATTTTAGGTTTTTGTAAAGGTTTACAACAAAAAAATACTACAACTGATATATAGGCATCCATAATTTTACAGATAATAAAAATAATAAAAAAATATGTTTAAAGAAACTGGGAAGAAGATTCAAGGGAAAAGATGGAGAAGAGCCACTACCCAAAACAACACTTAATATATTTGAAATAATTAAAAATATAATTTGTTAAAACTATAAAGTTTCCTCTAAACAGGGATATAGATACAAATATAAAATTTGTATACTTAAAAGGCATAAAAAATTAAGTCACTAAGCTAAGACTTTAATAGGTAAATGTAAAAAGGTGTAACTACATATAAGTTGTTTGAAAGACATGTATATAAAGTTTCTGATATTTCAGAATGTTTAATGCATCTTTTGACACCTAGATTTAGATCCATTAACTCTGAACTTTGCTTTAGACTATTATATATTGAAAGTAAGGCAGTATTCAGGCATGCCTGCAAGCTGCCAGTAATAGGCCAGGTCATGCCTTAACCTTCCTAGATAGAGACACTGATATTTTCACAACTATCTCTGTACATATTTGGAAATGATTAAGGAATAACATGAAAATACAGATTTAGAAATAAAGCCTGAAATTAATTTAAAAATGAGTTCTTGTTTGCAACTGAGAAATTAAGTGCATCTTACTGTATTTTTCATACAGTGTATAATTTAATGTCACAAATTCAGACTATTTAATGTCTTCTTATGAATATAGAGTTCCAGAGGCACAGAGAAGATTTGTGACTTCCACATTATAATTTAATTCCAAGGTAGGGTTCATTCATGTGTCTGGGCTGTATTTCAAACAGGCATCCATTCATTAATTTATAAAATAAACCTTGACAGAATGAAACTGCTTATGTGTAAGACACTCTCCACCCTCTCGGACTTCTCTGAAATTAAATAAGATTAAATGAAAGTGAGTTTGGAAAGATATATGATTTGAGGAGGTAGTTTAGAGATAAAATGCTTATGAAGCATGCATCTGACCCTGAGTTCAGTCTCCAGAACTGTTTACTCTCCTACTTCAGATAGTTTTTTTTTCTACCTGCATCAAAAGTAAAAGAGCATAGAGGATTTAGCTTAGTGCATATAGAGAAGGCCTGTCCACCATGCATGAGGTCCTAGATTTAACATCTTGAAAAATAAAGTTACATTTCATAAAAGAACTAATTGCACTTCGTTTTTTTAAATCAGGAACAAACTTACTATACTACAATGTATTTGAAAATGGCTTCATAAAGAAATTACTTCCACAAGCTGAATATCTACTCAGGCACTTACCCATTTTGCACATATACATTATTGTAAAGCAAGTCTCAAATATCAAGATCATCTACTTTCACAATAATCTGAAATGAGTTCAAAAATTTTATCACAATAATATTTCAAGAAACAGTTGTTTCTTTAATATATTTACATACATAATTAATGATTAAATTTTTCTCATAAATATCATATTTTAATTTTATTGCACATTTTGCTCACTAGATAATATAGTTTATATTTTTTTTACTGCCTCTATTTTTCTTACCACTCATTAATGCTATAGAATATTTCTGTTAATATTGATCATTGCATTGCCAAGGCATATGTGAATATGTTGCTTTACTTTCTACATTTGCTGTAAAATGTACATTTAATTTAGATTAAATTTCTAGTATAGTTTTGAAGATGTAAAAGCTGGCTAGCATAATAAGCTTAGATCTAATAGTTTGGGGTTTGTTAAATATTGATTTTTCAATTCTGTCCAAAAAACTTCCCATAAAGGAAGTACCACTCATTTCTTATCCTTGCTAACCATTTTCCTTATGTTCCCAGCTTCAAGTTAATTAATAGACTTAATAACACTCAGCAACAATGAATAATTAAGAAACCACTATGAATTAAATGCAATGTATAGACCTCTATTAAAAATATTTAAGTAACAACATTTGTTTCTAATTATTATTGATTAAATTATCCAATTTTAGGGGAACAAAAACTTTTTGCAAAAGAATTTGAATTTGTTTGTTGACACAGTTATAAATTTTTGTGATTTTCTAAACTATAATTTGCTTTGATTTTTGTCTTTTTGTGTAGGGGGTTGTATGTGACAAATTGTCTCCATGGAGACCAGGCTGACCTCAAACTATTGATGCTCCTTCTCCAGCCTGAGTGCTGAGATTGCACCTGTATGAAAATGCTGTCAATTTAGTTTCATGTATGGTTTGATGATCTGACACTGTCCTGTTTATTTTCTGTTTTAGAACTGAAGCCATTCATTCTATCAAGGAATTCTAGATTCTTTAAAATTTTTGTTTCTTTCAAAGATAACATTTGACAGATGCAATTTGGATGCTATGGTGTTTGCTGCAAATCAGCTGCTTACTTTTTTTTTTACCTTACAGTAAGATCTAAAACATATGTCATAAATATATATAAATGAAGAACTTGTGAAAAGGTATTAAATATTTTAAGTTGATTGTTTATGTAAGTTTGGTATAAAATGAAAACTTCATTGAATGATTAGAGCAGCTGAAGATCTTAAAATATGTGAGTTTTGAAAATTCAGAGATCTGTTCTAAATTTTAGAAAATATCTGATAAAAGAAAACAAATATATTTAAATTTATTAACTTAAAATCATCATCTTTCCATCACTGGGGATATTATTAAATTCAGTGGGTACATTGTACAGATTAATGGATTCACATATGAGGAATGATGTGCCACAGTCCAGGACTCATCCCCTGCTCTCCTATCAGTTCTCCTTTCCATTCCCTGACACACAAATTTTAAATTTTTGATTTTTAAGCTTTAAATAAATTTCAAACCACATGAATTCTTTTTACCTTGTTTGCTTCTAGAGTAATATTCAATGTAATGGTTTTCACTATGAGACTCTCTGACATACAGTGTATTTGTTGACCCTCAACACTCACTCCCCTACCCTAAACTCTACCCACCTTGCACTAGCCCCCCTTCCCTTCCTATTCCATGTCACATAGAGAGTTTCCATTGGCATATCTCCTTTATGACTTCTTTCCCTGTCTTATGATCTTGTTTCTAATTTTTATCTGACATCTGTACTCAAGTGTAGCATTTAAAATCTAGAAGACACATGTGAAATAAAAATTGGTATTTGTCTTGATGGGTGTGAGACAGTTTGCTTTAAAACAAACAATTTGTAACTTCATCCTTTCCTGATAATGTTACTTTTAAATGTTTTTTAAAGTAAAATAGAATAATATTTCTTTCCTCTCTTTTTCCAGCTCTTTCCAGTTTTCCTCTCAGAATCCCTGCATTGGACAATTAAAAAAGAGATGCATCCCTAAGAGAAGCTAATTGTCTCTCCAACATTCATTTGTTGCCTGTGGTTCTTTATATAAGAAGGGGACTACCATTGCCATGAGGACCAGCTTCCAGCAATGCAATTATCTATGGCCATCCATGTGGTAGACAAACTAATAATTTTTGTTTGAGGGAATAAGGGAAAAGGCAGGTACACTCTCCTAGATGATTTAGTTCTAATTTTCTTGATGTTTTCCTTTTAAAGCTTAGATGCCAAAGTAGAATCTTTCAACCAATATAAAAATTACAATGTGGCTACATTCTATTTTTCCAGTGAATCATTACAATGAATACAAAGTAAAAAAACAGCATGTTTCCATATCCTTTACATTACTAAACACTTTATATATTACATGTGAAAAACAAATTGTCCCAAGAAACCACATACACTTCTGTCCAAGCAACTTGTTATAAATTAACACTTACAAAGAAAGGCCCAAGTATTTTTATTATTTATCTCAAAAGATAATCTTATAAGAAAGAAGAATCCTAAGTCTAAATTTTATATATGTAGAAGAACCAGTCAGTTCTATTTTAATCTTCAGTGTACATACCAATGCATCATACATATATATGGATGGAGGAAGAAATGTCATTGGTCACAAACTCATCCTAAGTCAGAAAGGCACATCAGCTAATAATAATAGAGCTGCTTTGTATTTTGTCCATAGCCTTTATGATCCTACCGTTCAGCTATATGTTTTTGTGAACTTTAGATTGTTTTTTAAGGTTTTATTCTTTACTTCTTTTCTAATCTCAAAGCTATTTAACAAAAACATGTTAGTCTGCCCAGGCCAGCAGGGTCTTCAGCGTGGACTTAAACCTGGGAATGAAACAAATGGAAGGCAGGAACACAAAGAATGGAAGGATAAGACGAAGATCTCTGATCAAGTCCCCCTTAGCTTTATTATTTCAGCCACTATTTATATAGAATTTCTGCCATGCAGGTAGCTGGGAGGAAAAGGATGGGATATTCAAAAGAAGGTGGCAAGCCTGTGAGGAGAAGTAGCAGACAGGGTAGAACTGATATGGAAATCTATCTATTGTCAGTTGAAGACCTGGAGAATGTCACCTGCTGGTCTCAGGGGATCAAAGGAAGCCACCTGGAGTCATGGCTTAGCTTAAAACAATAAGGGGTGTAGTCTTCTGGCAAATGGCTATCTAGGGTATTGACTGCTGGCAAATTGCTAGCTGTAGAAGCTAACTTATAAAATATGGCTAAGTTAGGCTTTGGCTCCCAACATCAGTCTAACCTTAATTTATTTTTAAGGCTTTGCTTCAGCTATGATGCACCCTAAAGCCTGTGAGCATATCTCCCCATATTAAGACTAAAAGAATATAAGTTAGCTGGGCTACTGGGACTCATTTTTTTTTAAATCATTAAACTAAGCCACATCCTTTATCTCTCCTCAGTAGAAATTTATGTTTTCTAGCTGTGTGACACTTCCTTGTTTATTTTTCAGCCTCTGCAGTCTCTGCTTTATTAGAGACAGGGGCGACATTTTATCATATGTTTAACTGTTAAATTTTTTCACTAAACTAACTCCTATCATAATTCCTTACTGTATTTATTAAAAATTTTATTCATCAAAAATCTTATTTAAACTCACACTACTATTGGAGAAAATCATTGCTTCAGTTAAACACTATAGCTTAGGAGGAAATCATCTTTATAATAACCCACAGGTAAAAATGCTCGGTAGAATGATATATTTCCAAGAGATGATCATACTGAAATAGGGCAGTGGGGATCTCCCCAAATCCCTTCACACTGTGACAGATACCAAAGAAAAATGACAGTGGCAAACATCCAAAGACATAACAGTAGCAAGAACATTCTGGAGCTAAAGATCTCAGGGCTGTGCAGATTCACCCATCAGGGTTTTGTTTCCTGGTGGGACAATACCCTATAGTCAGTTGCCATCTGCTGTAGCTCTGGTATGGCCACTGTCATGGGACCTCACAAAATCCCTCATTCCATATCAGCTTGTCCATTAATATTGCCAATGTCCTAGTCTTGTTTTTATAGACATTTTAAGAAAAGATTTCACAGCAGACTTCTTGGTATTCTTATCTTTATCCTCTTTCTCTCCTGTCTTGCCTGATATTCCCTGACCCATAAATACAGAAGCTACAGTGTAGATGTATTTTTTGGAACTGGGATCTCCATGATATGTTGATGTCAGAATTGTGTCCAGCTGTTGTTGCTGTAAAGATGGCTTCTTTGATGAAGGGTGATATATCTATGAGTATAAACAAAGCATATAGAATATATTAAAGAACTATGCTGGTCTAACCACCTGGAGGTATTAGATTATTTTCTAAGTTCCACATAAGGTAGCTAACATTCCAATGTTACAGTAATCTATGACATAAGCACTCTTAGAGCAAACTGAGTGGAGGACAGGAGACATCACAGGTAGACCAAATACAAGATTGCTCCTAAAAGGCCTCTGGCCCAAGGACAGTTAGCATTGGTGGGGTGGCCAAAAAAACCAGATGTTACAGAAGCTTAATTGACAGCAAATAGGTTGTTAAAGGCAACAGTTCATTATTTCAGCCATTGTTCCACACCATTCTGTTTCAGGTAGCAACTGAAGACATTCTTGGAAGCACATAGTATGACCAAAGCTTTAAATATATCACTACAATAAAATATGACACTATTTAAATATTGCTCTTTTCTCTGTTATTCTACTTCAAAAAGTATCAGGAGTGATTTCACACTTGCTGAATGGGCCTCAAGTCTAATTAGATAGATGTTGTTTGCCACCAACATGTAAGTGCCACTTATCATGTATATCTTGTCATGCTAATAATGGTCATGACTCATAGAGGTCATATTTGTGGTCAAGACTGTTTATTTACTTCTCTCCATTGGCAGCCTTTATCATATTTTCAGGAAGTATGGCATCTAAAGGTGAGAAATAGCCAATGATTACTTTAATATAAAAATCTATATTGTTTGGGAAATCACTTGAACTATCTTGACAAATCATTTAAAAGCAAGTTTCTTGTGCTTGGTCTTTATATTAAAGAAAAAGAAGCTGCAGTTTTTCAGAGCAAACATGAGGTTACATAAGAGAAGTTGAAGCTAGGAGAGAGAGAAAAAATGTAATTATATTATAATTTTAAAAAATTAAAAAATAAAAATGAACAGTTTCATTTCCTGTTTCTAAAACATTTGCACTAAGACAGCTATCAAGAATAAATATATATTGCCCTTTAATTTCAACTTTTTTCATCTCAGTTTTTTCAATGGCAAGAATATTACTTCCAAGCACATGGTTAAGGATTGGTACAACATCTTGTATTTAACTGCCACGAAAAGATAACAACTTGATCCCCTGTCATTGCTCAAATCTTCTCTTTCTTCAACATATAATTAACTAGGAGGCAGGTCAGGGAGATATAGCTACAGGAAATTATGCAATATAGGCATGTGCACTGATAGATCTTTCAGGTCAACAAATGAAACTATCACAAGCAATTTCTGTTTCATAATTATTTTCATACACTAAAGCTCCATCATGTCATAAAATAGGGGGCAAAAATTTCTTGTTGATAATTAAAACATTTTCAATTGTACTTTTTAAATTATTTCAACTGTAGTCATATAAGTTTGAAATAAACAAAGCAGAAAATGCCACACATAGAAAGAACAAATGAAAATGACTCAGATAAAACTATTACATTTTGAAGTGCAGGACAATATTTGCTTTTGTAATTTTCACACTTTAGAGGTTCTCTTTCATTTTTAATTTCTAATGCATACTGTGCACCTAATGTCAAACATGTGAAGGGTATAATAACATGCTATCTTAAGAAATGCCATATACATTTGAAATGTATCAAATTAGTTGTCATCGCTATAAATTATATAATAAATATTTTTATATACAAGTAATAGATATTTTGAATGCTTTTGTTTCACTTCTTTTGATCATGTTTTGAAGTTTGTCATTTTGATAAATCATGAGGACTCACATAAATCTATTTTTATGTTTAAATATATTTTGTATTTATTTTTTATTGCAGGTGTAAATTAAATTAACTGCATTCATTTTAGTCATTCAAATTGCATAGACCATAAAATACTTATTTTTCCATTATCAGTTAATTACTTGACACATATTAGTGAACAGATTTTCACAAGTAGATGTTTCCTACTCTTTTCAAAAGTAACTAAATATATATATTTGTATAATGCAAACAATCAAAAAGTATGCAACCTTTGGTAATGTTCACTTTTTTTTTATTTTTAGAGTACTAGCATTTAACATGGGTATTATACATGCCATGCAAATGTCTCACTATTGAATTACACTTTCTAAGCTTTCCTTTAAAAGTTAAGTTTATATGGCATTGAAACAATCACTTCATTAAATCTAAGTGACTTCAAATAAATAAGTGCAAATCCTGAAAAAAATATTTGAAAATAACACAAACTTTGAATCAAAATTAAATTCATAAATTTGTCAGATTTGAAACAGAAACTGAGGCTGGTATCAATGGACACATTATACTTTAGAAAAAATATTCTTGGTCATTTTTCAGAGTTTTTTATTGCTAAAAATAAAATGTATTGCAGAAAAAAAAATCTTATTTCAATCATCCTTAGATCAACAATTTTGCCCAAGCACATGACATAGAGTTATTCGTAGGCATTGGCTTGGAGCATATTGAATACTATCAAACCAACTTTCTCTGTGTTAGGTTGCTTGAGGCTGCACTTGTGATCCACTTATTTTTTTCCTCTTTCATAGTATGTGCATTATCTTTCAGATTTCTCAGGAATTTTCATTGAAGTTTTAAAATTATAAATTTTTATTAGTTCTTTGCAATATTTAAGTTTTGTACAGTGTTTTGATTCTATTCACTGACACTCATCTTCTCTTCCCATATCTATTCCCTATTCCTAAAACATCCAACTTTGGATCTTATTTAAGACAAAAACAACAACAAAACATTCGAAATTAATTTGTGCTGCTGCAGTCTCCTGAGTTTGTGATCTCTTACTGGAGTATGGTCAACTTATCATCAGGGCAAACATAGAGAAGGCACTTTCTCTCTGTCTCAGTCACTAGCAACTGCTCTTTGATCCAGGTGATGAATAAATAGAATTATGTTCCCATCTTCCTACTTCATACAGGGATTTAGTTTGGCTTAAACTTGTACAGGGTTTGTGCATATTCTTGCAATAATTTTGAGTTCATATGTACATCTTCCCTGCTGTTTTAAGAAGATGTCTAATTATAATTTGAATTTATTCTCTCTCCCCCCCCCCCACTGTATGTGTGGGAGACATCAAGTTTAGATTATCTGTCTAGTACAGCAAATAGTTTTATTCCCTGAGGCATCTCACTGGCCTTTCACTGAGAGTTTAGTATATCTCCTAAACCAATCAAGCTTAATAAATTAATTAATTTGAATTAATCAATTTGTTTTTATCTTTACCCATATACCAATTCTGTAGTATTCTCATTTTCACCTTCAACCTATGTAAAAGTACTTTTTGAGAGTATTAGAGTAATTTAATGGTATTGTGCCACTACTTTTTCAGTCTTTATTGGGTAGATGAATATTGATGTTGCTGTGCATAACACTGCTTCATGACTTACAAGTCTTCTAACTAAGAAACCTTTTCTTCTATCAAAATAAAATAATTTAGAATCTTATTTAGTGAAAGTCTATTCACAGAAAACTACGTCTCTTGTCATTGGTGCTGGCTTTTTTCCTCTCTTTTTGTTTTTTTTAGCATATAATATCTTTAGTCACTTAGTGGAAAACAAAAAAACCTACAAAATATGAAAGTACACACACACACACACACACACACACACACACACACTGGCTGAATGAATTATACGGTGGACAACATAGTATAGGATCAACCATGGCCAAGGAGTGATCTAAGAATTCCAAAGTGTTATGGCTATACTTGTTATAAAAAAATGATTAGAATCACTGGTTGCCTTAATGCTGTGTATCCAAAGATTGCCACAGGTTATAGGTAACTGCCGCTAACTCTGCATCCAGAAAATGCTGCTTACCTGAACTTCTTTATTTGGCTTGGGGGTGTTGCTTTGAGATTATGGCTTTTTTGCTCTGGTTTTTGCATTTTGTTATTTTTTAAATGTTTCACCTCATTTTGGGATCATTATTATTTATTTGTTTGTTTTTTATTTATTATTTGGTGATTTTACATCATGCAACCCATCAAACTCATTTATTAGTCTTCTCAGATTCATACCCACTCTTTTTTTGTTATTTTACTATGAATAAAGTCATAACTTTTATCCATGTATCCCCTTGTTTAGAATCCCTTTCCCCTCTAGCCCTTCCCAGTCACTCACTCTTCTTCCCATCACTTTATCTCCTCCTCAGCAAGGGCAGGAGGTCCCCAGGCCTCAATGTGGCTTAGTTCAGCATCCACTCCAGGC
Organism: Sigmodon hispidus; assembly: GCA_004025045.1. NCBI lineage: Eukaryota > Metazoa > Chordata > Mammalia > Rodentia > Cricetidae > Sigmodon > Sigmodon hispidus. The sequence goes on from PVIH01007349.1 coordinate 58,244, forward strand.
AGATCTGCTTTTCTAACCCCAACATCAAGACTGGGTTAGGTGTTCCTCTAGAGGAAATGGGCTCCAAGGTATAGGTTCAAGGTGCTTCAGATCCCAAGCTGTTCAGTGGCTGTGGTTTGCAGTGTGGACATGCTTAGTTTTTTGTTTAAAGTACACTAATAAGTGAGAACATCCTTTGTTTATCTTTCTGAGTTTGTGATACCTAACCTAGGAGGATATTCGCCAAATCCATCCACTTGCCTGAAAATTTTAGGATATCAATTTTAATCTACTATGTAGGAATATCATAGCAGAATATCACATGTAATTTATATGGCCTAAATAATAGAAATTTGTTTTCATGAGGTAAAAAGTCTAAGGTTATAATTTAGCTTTTTGTGATTTTGCTTATATTGACTTGCATGAGCCAACTTTTTAAGTGTGTTCCTATATGTTTTTTCTCTATGAAGACACATCTTTGTCATCACTTTTCTTTCTATAAAAAAACAAGTCTTATTTTATAGTCCAAAACACTGTTATCTTATTTTACCCTAATAATATTTCCACAGACTCTGTTCCTAATACATACAGTCACTAGGAGGAGGAGTATTTCAGCATTTGAACTTGGCAGAGAATAAATACAAGCATAGTTTCTATTGGTGAACATTTTATTTTGAGAAATATGGAACTTTTTTCTAAAAAAAAAAAAAAAAAGAGGCAAGTACATGTACATTACAGTAAGAAAAACTAGCAGGAATAACAATTTTTAAAAAATTCTTGTTCTATTTTATATGTCACATATTTCTGCATTGTCTAAACCTTTGCCATATAGAAAATAACTCCAAGAAGGCTCAGCAAATGTCTATTTTCAAAGTTCATGATGCATATAATTCCTTTCTCTGTGTGCTAAGTGCTGGGAAAGGACCATAACTTACTTCTAATCAGCAGAATATAGCAAAAGTGATAAAACAGTATATCTGTGACTTTCGTACAGTGTGATAATTAATCTTTCTTGTAGGCTTAGTTCGGATTCTCCTTACTCTATTAGATCAATGAAATAAATGACTATGTTTGAACTCACATATGCAGGAAAGTGAGAACCTTCTCTGGACAAAATCCAGAAAGAAGTAAAGCTTGTGTGTTGATATATTGTATATTCAATAAAATTTGCATGTGTTGCATGAATTCAGATTATAAGGAAAGAGACTCAGAGCCTACTATCAGGGAAAGGGCGAAATGTCAGAGAGAAAGGAAACATCACAGTCAATTCTCACCCAGCAGTCTTCCAACTTCCTCAGCTTGGCTCCTGGTCTTTTCTGCCTCTACTTGTTTCCTAGGAGACCTTAAGTACCCTTCTCATCAGCTCTATCCCATCCAGGTTAGGACTAAAGGCAGGAGCTGCTCTATTTTGTAATTAGCCTTGAGTTCACAGAAACAGAGATAGTTCTGTCTCTCGAGTTATCGGATTAAGGGTGTAGGTCACCACTCCTAGGCTTTCCCTGTGCTAGGATTAAAGGTGTGTGCCAATGAAGCCCAGCTGTTTGGCCTTATACTCAAAGCTGAAGAACTTCCTGACTATGTCTGCCTAGTTACTCAAAGTGAAAGAATTTCCTGAGCTATGTAAAGCAGAAGAACTTCCTGAGCTATCTGGTTAGGTTTTGACTCTGTGTTCAAATATCACTTAAATATTTCAGGTTTTATTAAATATCTGACATATTGTATGCCACCACATGTATGAAATATTAGAGGACAGAATTTCCTGCCCCTAAACCTAGAAGATCAGGGAATGGTAACACACTCATTTAATCCCATCACTCAGGAGACAGATATCCATATGGACCCATGTAAATTCAAGGCCTAAAAGCCAGGCAGTAGTGGCACACACCATTAGTCCCTGTATTTGGGAAGCAGAGTCAAGAGGATCTCTGTAAGTTCAAGGCCAGCCTGGTATACAAAACAAGTTCCAGGACAAAGGACAGCCAGGACCTGTTGGGAGCCAAAGTCAACTTAGTCAGATTTTATAAGTTAGCTCCTATAGCTAGCCAGCAGTCTTTATCTCAGATAGCAATTTACCAGAAGGCTAAATCCATTGTTTTTAGCTAAACCATGACTCCTGTTAGTCTGGCTTGATTCTTTCAGCTCAGCAGGTGACATCCTTCAGGCCCTCAACTGATAACAGATAGATTTCCATATCAATTCTACCCTGTGTTACTTCCTCTCACAGGCCTGCCACATTCTTTTGTATTTCCCACCCCCTTTTCTCCCAGCTACCTGCATGGCAAAGATTCTGTATAAATATTGGCTGTAAAACTAAAGCTTGAGGAGGACTTGAACAGAGAGATTTGTCTTGTCCTTCCGTTCTTTCGTATTCCTGCCTTCCATTTGATTCCTTCCCAGCTCTAGGTCCACGCTGAAGACTCTGCTGGCAGGGGCAAGGACCTTTACACAAAACTCTACTAGAGAAGAAATAAGAAAAAAAAAATGCTGGAGAGATGGTTCTGTTTTCAGAATATACAGAGAATTTTAGACTAGTTTATTATTTACAGAATATTCTGTAATATATCAGAATATTGCAGACTAATTTATTAAATATATAATATTTCACCACAGCTTTTATTTTGACAAGTACAGTGAAATGATCCTGTAATGACCTGAGACAGAGAACAAAAGCACAATTCTCTTAACTTTTAGATGAGAACTAATGCTTTAGTATTTTCTTCTACAAGACTTATATGTACATGATTTTGCAAGACATATGACCCTCAGATGTAAGTAGGAGAAAGTAAATGTGTACTGTTTCACACTGCTATGTTTTTCATGTTTATGCAGCATCAAACATTAATTCATGCTTAAACCAAATTTACAATATAGTCTATATTTGATAAAATGGCATATCTTCTCATTTTGGCTAAAAGTATCTTTATGATGACACTTTAAGTCTTTTAGTATTTTAGAAAATATAATTTTGAAGTTTATGTTTTATTTTGGTTCAAATACAAATGCTGATTTTTATTATCTGAATATATGCATGCTCACTATTTTGTAAAACAGAAAAAGAAAGAATTCTTGGTTCCGGTTCTGGGACCAGGGGCTATCTGTGGAGCTTGTCTCCACACACTCTGTAGCAAACAGAGATAAACTTGGTCTGCCAGGGTCCCTTCCAGCTGCTGCTGAGTGATTTTGCATGACCATCCACCTTCAACAGATCAAATGGATAAGGACTGAGGACTCTGAAAGACAGTCTCAGACTCTGCCCAAAGGTGATATGAGTTCAGCAGGCCCCGGTGCCTGAATCCTTGCAAGGGAAAATTGTGTTCTGGCTGGATTCTGGTTCTGTGACCAGGGGCTGTCTGTGGAGCTTGTCCCCACATACTCTGCAGCAGGCAGATATAAACTCAGTCTGCCAGGGTCTCCCCAGCTGCTGCTAAGGGAATTTGCACGGTCACCTTCCTCCAACTGATAAACCAGAGGATTGAAGACTTGAAATCCTGTCTCCTGCCCAAACATGAGGTAGAGATTGAGCAGACCTTTTATTCAGAGGTGACAGGAGACACACAAACCTGTGTGCCACAACTGACTAGGAGACACCTAATCGTGAACCACTGAAGCAATGGGCAGACGCCAGTGCAAAAATATATGGAAAATGTAAAGAACAACAAGACAACTCCAGAAGAAAGTGGCAGTCCTACAACCACAAATCATGAACTGAGCAATGAAGATGAAACAGAAGGAAGCAACACCAAAAATTCCTTTATGATAATCATTGAAGCTCTCAAACAAGATATGAAAAAAATGTCTTAAAGAAACAGAAGAAAAAACAAACAAAAAATTGGAAGAGATGAACAGATCTATGAAAGAAACATGCCAGGAACTAAAAACTGAAATAGAAGCAATAAGGGGCTGGAGAGATGGCTCAGCGGTTAGAAGCAATAAAAAAGACACAAAATGAGGCAAAGATGGAAATAGAAAATCTGAAGACAAAAGCTGGAACCACAGATACAAGCATAACTGGTAGAGTTCAAGAGATGGAAGTTAGAATCTCTGAAGTGGAAGACTCAGTAGCTCAAATAGATATATCGGTCAAAGAAAATACTAAACCCAAAAAAGTCATAACTCAAAATGTTCAGGAAATCTGGGACATCATGAAAAGACCTAACTTGAGAATAATAGAAATAGAAGAAGGAGAAGAATACCAGCTCAAAGGCACAGATAATGTTTTCAATAAAATCATAGAAGAAAATTTCCCTAACCTGAGAAGGAAATACCTATAAAGATACAAGAAGCTTACAGAACACCAAATAGATGACCCCCCAAAAAAGTCAGCGCGCCACATTGTAATCAAGCCACAAAACATACAGAACAAAGACAAATTTTTAAGAGCTGCAAAAGAAAAGGGCCAACTCACATATAAAGGCAGACCCATCAGAATAACACCTGACTATTCAATGGAAATGATGAAAGCTAGAAGGGCTTGGTCAGAAGTTATACAGACACTAAAAGAGCATGGCTGCCAAACTAGAATACTATACCCTACAAAATTATCAATCACCATAGGCAGAGTAAACAAGATATCTCATGACAAAGTCAGACTGAAACAATATCTATCTACCAATCCAGCACTACAGAGAGTATTAGAGGGAAAACTCCAACCTAAGGACCCCAGATGCACCCATGAAACCACAAACAATCGATAATTCCATAGAAGAATACTCCAGAGAAAGGAAATACAAACAAGTTACCACCAAAAAGTGGCAGGAAATATCAAACAGTGGTCACTAATTTCCCTTAATATCAATGGACTCAACTTGCCTATAAAATGTCACACACTAACAAGATGGATACAACAACAGAAGCCATCCTTCTGTTGCCTACAAGAAACACACCTAAACCACAAAGACAGACACAGGCTTAGAGTAAAGGGTTGGGAAAAGATTTTCCAGTCAAATGTTCCTAAGAAACAAGTGGGGTTTGCCATTCTAATTTCTAACAAAATAGACTTTAAGCTGAAAGCAATTAAAAGGGACCAAGATGGTCAGTACTTATTCATCATAAGAAAAATTGGTCAAGAGTAAATTTCAATCCTGACTATTTATGCCGCTAATGTACGGGCACCTACTTATACAAAAGATACCCTGCTGAAGTTCGAATCCCACATCAATTCTTACACCCTGATAGTGGGAGACTTCAATACCCTATTTTCAACCCTGGTTAGGTCAACCAGACAGAGACTCAACAGAGAAATAAGGAGTCTAAAAGAGGTTATGATGCAAATGGTTATGATTTAAGAGATATCTACAGAAGCTTCCACCCAAATGCAAAGGGATATACATATTACTCAGCTCCTCATGGAACTTTGTCCAAAATTGACCACATAATTGGTCATAAAGCAAATATCAATAGATGCAAAAAAATGAAAATAATCCCATGTAACATGTCGGACCACCAGGGTCCAAAGTTAGAGTTAAACAATATCAACAATCAAAGAAAGCCTACCAACTCATGGAAACTAAACATCACTCAGCTGAACCATCTCTGGGTCAAGGAAGAAATTAAGAAAGAAATCAAAGTCTTCCTAGAATTTAATGAAAATGAATCGACAACATATCCAAACTTGTGGGACACAATGAAAGCAGTCTTAAGAAGAAAATTTATAGTGCTAGATGCCTATATGAAAAAACTAGAGAAATCTCACACTAGAGACCTAACAGCTCAGCTGAAAGCCTTAGAACAATAAGAAGCGAACTCACCTAGAAGAAGTAGACAGCAGCAAATAATCAAACTTAGAGCTGAAATCAATACAATTGAAACAAAAAGAACAATACAAAGAATCAACGAATCTAAGAGTTGGTTCTTTGAGAAAGTCAACAAGATAGATAAGTCCTTAGCCAAACTAATCAAAAAACAGAGAGAGAGAGTGTTGAAATCAACAAAATCAGAAATGAAAAGGGGGACATAACAAGAGACCCCCAGGAAATCCAGAGGATTATCAGATCATATTTTGAAAATCAGTATTCCACAAAATGGAAAACCTAGAAGAAATGGACAGCTTTCTGGACAGGTACCATCCACCAAAATTAAATGAAGATCAGATTAGTTATCTAAACAGGCCTATAACCCTTAAGGAAATTGAAGCTGTCATTAAAAACCTCCCCAAAAATAAAAGCCCTGGTCCAGATGGTTTCAGCACTGAATTCTACCAGGCATTCAAAGAAGAATTACTACTGTTGCTCCTCAAACTATTTCACACAGTAGAAACTGAAGGAATATTGCCAAATTCCTTTTATGAGGCCACAATTACCCTAATGCCCAAGCCACTCAAAGACAAAACAAAATAGGAGAATTATAGACCAATTTTCCTCATGAATATTGATGCTAAAATTCTCAACAAAATTTTAGCAAACCGTATACAACAATGTATAAAAAATATCATCCACCATGACCAAGTAGGCCTCATCCCAGAAATGGAGGGCTGGTTTAACATATGAAAAACTGTAATGTTATCCATAATATAAACAAATTAAAGGAACAAAACCACATGATAATATCCTTAGATGCTGAAAAAGCTTTTGACAAAATCCAACACACCTTTATGATTAAAGCCCTGGAGAGATCAGGAATATGGGGAGAAAACCTAAATATAATAAAGGTGATTTACAAGAAGCCAACAGCCAGTATCAAACTTAATGGACAAAACTCAAAGCAATCATACTAAAATCAGGAACTGGACAAGGATGTCCTCTCTCCCTTTATCTATTCAATATATTTCTCGAAGTTTTAGCTAAAGCAGTAAGAGAATGAAAGGAGATTAAGGGGATACAAATTGGAAAAGAAGAAGTGAAGCTATCTCTATTTGCAGATGATATGATTGTATACATAAGTGACCCACAAAATTCTTCTAAGGAATTGATATTGCTAATAAACACCTTCAGCAATGTAGCAGGATACAAGATTAACTCAAAGAAATCAGTAGCCCTTCTATACACTAAAAATAGAAGAGCTGAAAAAGAAATAAGGGAAACATTACCCTTCATTATAGCAGCAAATAGTATTAAATGCCTTGGATTAACTATAACCAAAGAAGCAACAGACCTATTTGACAAAAATTTTAAATCACTGAAGAAAGAAATTAAAGAGGATATCAGAAAATGGAAAGCTCTCCCATGTTCCTGGAAAGGTAGGATCAACATAGTAAAAATGGCAATTCTAGCAAAAGCAATCTACAGATTCAATGCATTGTCCATCAAAATTCCAACACAATATTTTTTGGAACTTGAAAGAACAATACTCAATTTCAATTGGAATAACAGGAAAACCAGAATTGCCAAAACAATTTTATTCAACAAAAGAACCTCAGGAGGTATCACCATCCCTGACTTCAAGTTATACTATAGAGCTACAGTAATAAAAACAGTGTGGTACTGGCATAAAAACAGACTTGTGGACCAATGGAATAGAACTGAGGATCCAGACATTAACCCAAAAACCTATGAACACCTGATCTTTGACAAAGAGGCCCAAAACATTCAATGGAAAAAAGATAGTATATTTAACAAATGGTGTTGGCATAGCTGGATGGAAGTGTGTAGAAAAATACAAATAGATCCGAGCCTGTCACCCTGCACAAAACTCAAATCCAAGTGGATCAAAGACCTCAACATAAACCCAGCCACTTTATACTTGATAGAAAAGAAAGTGGGAAATACACTTCTACGAATTGGCACAGGTGACCACTTCCTAAATATAACACCAGTGGCACAGACACTAAGAACAACAATCAATAAGTGGGATCTCCTGAAGCTAAGAAGCTTCTGTAAAGCCAAGGGCACTGTCAATAGGACAAAAACGACAGCCTACAGAATGGAAAAGATTTTCACCAACCCTACAAGTGATAGAGGACTGACCTCTAAGATATATAAAGAACTCAAGAATCTAGAGCCCAAAACCTTGAATAACCCAATCAAAAAATGGGGTTCAGATCTAAAAAGCGAATTCTCAGCAGAAGAATTATAAATGGCTGAAAGGCACCTGAAAAAGGGCTCATCATCTTTAGCCATGAAGAAATGCAAATTAAAACAAGTTTTAGACACCATCTGACACCTGTTAGATTGTCTAAGATAAAAGACACAGAGGACAGCCTATGCTGGAGAGGATGAGGAGCAAGGGGAACATTCCTCCATTGTTGGTGGGAGTGTAAGCTTGTTCAGCCACTTTGGAATGCAGTATGATGGTTTCTCAGAAAACTGAGAATCAATCTCCCCAAGGACCCAGCAATACCACTTCTGGGTGTATACCCTAAAGAGGCACATGCACACTCCAAATGCTTTAGCTCAACTATGTTCATAGCAGCGTTATTTGTAATAGCAAGAACCTGGAGACAACCTAGATGTCCCTCAACTGAAGAATGGATTAACAAACTGTGGTACATCTAAACAATGGTGTACTACTCAGCACTAAGAAAAAGTGATATCCTAAAACTTTCAGGCAAATGGATGGATTTGGAGAATATCCTACTGAGTGAGGTATCACAAACTCAGAAATATAAGCAGGGGATGTACTCACTCATTAGTGGACTCTGAACAAACAAACAAACAAACAAATAAACAAGAAAAAGGCAAAGCATGCCCAAGCTTCAAACCACAACCACTGAACAGCTGGGGATCAGAAACACCCTGGACTGACACCTTGGATCCCACTCTCCCTAGAGGAACACCCGACTCACTCTTGAGGGAGGGGGGAGAAAACTGGATTTGCCAGGAGTGGAGACTGAACTAAGCAATATTGAGGCAGTGGGACCATGGGACTGCCTGCTGCCTGCCCAGGGCAGGGATAGGGATTTGTGGAGAAGAAAGAATGACCTGATATGGTGGGAGGGGTTAGGGACCTTGAATAAGGATATACAAGTTTAGAAAGTGTGACTTCTTTCTTAATAATAATAATAATAATAATAATAATAATAATAATGAAATAAAAGAAAGAATTCTTTCAAACTCATTTTCCTTTTTTTTTTTAATCATAGTGGGTAACAATACTATAAAGTTTAAGCTTTGTTCTAAAACTAAATTTAAAACTACCTCTTCCAATTAACCTGTTAAATTCATTTTCTATATCAGTTGGAAATAAATCTATAGAACATTTTTCTGATAAAAAAAATACAAATTCTCTGTAAATGTGTTGCACGTTGAATTCCAGATCATCTGAAATGATCACTTCTCATTATCAGTTGGCTTCATTGTACAGTTGCAAAAGTAGTTCAGCATAGTCAAGATATGTAATTCATCACATACATAGAGTAAAATCCAGAAATTACATAATCACAACAATAAATGCAGAAAGGGCCTTTGATAAAAGCTAGTATCTACACACACACACACACACACACACACACACACACACACACACACACACACACAAACCATGAAAAGGGTAGGGATAGAGGGAGCATATCTTGGCATAATAGATTCTATAGGATAAACCTACTGTAAGCCTTATGCTAACTATTAAAACTAAAACCATTCTCAGTAAGATGAACATCAATACATGGATGTCTAGTCTTTACACTCATTAATTATAATACTTCAGAGCCATAGGAATAAAAATACCATAGATCAGTTATAAAAATAAACACAGAGAGCATTTAAGGTAACAGAAAACCTAGACAAGATTCCATACAACTAAAGATACATAAGCATGACAAAATGCCACAAATGCACATTGAAAAAAAAACAAAAACAAAAAATAATATCTTCAATATATGCTGCTAGGATAATTGGATATGACAGTGTAGAAGAATGAAACTGTGTTCTTATCTCTCACTGTGCAAAAACTCAAGTGCAAATAGACCAAGGACTATGATATAGAGCCATATATTCTGAAACTTCTAGAGAAAAAAAAGGAAGTATTTAGATAGACTTTTAAAATTTTTTAATTCGAAAATCATTCTTCAATAATTCACTAAATTACCCCCAAAGTTTTTCTTCATCTATTCCTTCCAACTACCCTCCTACTTTCTGTCTCCACCAGATTCATTCCCCATTCATTTCATATTCAGAAAAGAGGAGGACTTCAAAAGATGACAGCGAAATAGGATAAAATTGAACACGGAAAAAGCCTTCCTATAAAGGCTGGACAACGCAATCCATTCAGAGGAAAAGAGTCTCAAGAGAAGAAAAACTTGTCAGAGAAACACCCACTGCTACTGTTATGAGTTCCACAGAAACATTAAGCCAGCATCCATTAACATGCTGAGAGGACCATATGCAGATCCATGTACGCATTGTGCTTGCCACTTCAGTCTGAGCCAATGTGGACTCTGATCAGGCAATTCAGTGAACCATGTTTTCCTGCTGTCCTCCATACCCTCTGACTTCTATAATCCCTCTGATCCATTTTCTGAAGTTTTCTTGGATCCCTGAGGGAAGCGACTCAATGGAGACCTCCAATTTAGACTTCCTTTTTGTATAATGTCTGACTGTGTGTCTCTGAACCCTCTCCCTGCTGCTGTGGGAAACCACTCTAATGATGGCTGGACAAGGCATCAATCTATAAATATAGCATAATATAAATAGGAATCATTTCAAGGTTGCTTTGTTTGTTTTGACAGTCATAGTTGTTTCTACCCTAGGTAGATATTTTAAACATGACTTAAATACCACAGAAAATTACATCAACAAAAAAACTAATGAAACAAAGTTTCCAATTCTCAAAGGACACTTTCTTTTTGTATTAATTAATATGCATTTTCATCATGCTTCTCTCCCTTCTACCTCCCTATGCCTCCTTTTGAATCCTCTAAAATCCATGACCTCTTTTTAATTATTGTTTATACTCATACAACTGAAGGAACAGATTGGAGAAAAATTTATGCCAGCTATGTATCTGACAGAAAAGTAGCACCTAAACTATACAGAGAACTAACAAATCTTAATACTAAGTAAACAAACAGCCTAATTGAAATATGGATTGCAGTATCAAACAAATTTCTCAAAACAAAAACCATAAGTGGCCAGGAAATACTTGAAAAGTGTTTAACATTTTATCAATGAGGAAAACACAAATTATAAGTACTTTGATATTCTACTCTAATCACAATGATCATCATCAAGAACACAACTATACAGGGCTGTGGCTGTAAGGAAAGTGTAAAACACATGCACTGTCATTGGATATGTAAATTATGTAGCCACTATGAAACTCAGTCAGGAGGTTTCTCAAAGGACTGAAAATAAAACTACCATATAAGCCATCTATAGTTATCCTGGCCTGACACTTTACTATGTAGATACATGCACATCCCTGTTTATGACTACTCAAGTCCCAATAGCTATAAAATGTATTCAGTTTAAATGTCCATGAAGTAATGAATGAATAATGGAAATGTGACACATATACCCAGTACAATTTTATGTAGCTATAAATAAATAAGAAATTATAAAATTTGCAGGAAAATAGTACTAGAAAAGACCATATCATGTGAGCATCCTACACACAGAAAGACAGATACTGCATGTTCTACTTTACGTGTTTTTCATATATTCAAATTATTAGATGTCCTATTTAACTTGGAATGTTCATAGAGATATAGATTGAAGAAAGGGTCATGGAGTAACGGCAATGAGGCCTTATGGGAAATGGTTATGGTAAACTGCATTTGATATGAAAATAGAAGGAAGAAATACCATAAATAGCAGAGTTTTAACAGAAGTGAAGGTAGGAAATTTTGGACAAGAGGAATATCAGAGAAGGACACACCAAGACTTAGATATACAAGAAGACACATCAAAGCCTGCTTATAAGTTAACATTTTTTTAATGTTGGAACAAAGGTACTGTATATGCAATTGTATTATCAATCACCAGATGCCATTAATTTCTTATTAAACAGTGCCGGCTATGAGAAACCTATTCAAATGTTATCATTCAGGACAGCCATGGCAGCTCCCAACACTATATAGGCTACAGCAATTGCCCTTGGTTTTTAGATCTGGATAATAAGACTTTGTTGCTAAAGAAAAACTCAATTGGATAAAGAGAAACCATAGTGGAACTGAACTGGAGTCTTCCTTCCTACTGGCATAGCACTAAAATATTGCTATGTAGGCTGGTGTGGGGGAAAGCCATCAGTAGTTTTCCTAGTTTTAGACTTTGCATACTAAAATATCAGCTTCACAATTAAAATATGTATAAAAATGGCCTGACTCTTATGGGATAATCCATTTCTGAATGGATCTGAGGTCTACTACTTCACCTTGTACTGTGGAACTAGTCAAAGGCCCATGTCTACGAAAGATAAAGCTAAGGAAATGAACCTACTTCTTGTATTTTGCTAAGTAGATCTATTAAACTGCTTCCTAAAATATTTATGTTTGTACTAAATAACTAGTACTGTACCTAGCACTGTTCAAAAAAGCTTTCTTTTGTACAAAGGATAATTTATGCAGTGATTTATTATTGGCCAAGGGGTTGAGAGTAATTGACAATCGAGTTATCAGCCATATTATGCTTTTCATGGTATAGTGAAAAGCAAGTATAATAAGTATAACAAATGTAAAAGTTGGGTGCACTTAGAAATGCTGTCTTATGAGAATGGCACAGTGCTGTCACTCAGAATTACTCAGCAGTGTCTACAAAGGGTCTGAACAAAATCATCCCCTGAACATTCACTCATATGTTGCATAAATTCTATTTGGTATTATAATAAAAACCTAGGGCCAGATATTAGGGAAAAGCTGAAATATCAGAGAGATAGACCACAGCAGCTTCTTACCTAGCCAACTTCTCAGGCCTGTCTCCACAAATCCTCAGACTGACCAAGCACCCAGGCAAAAGGACAGACTTTCTGCCTTTTCCTGATTTATTGCTCTTTCCTTGTCCAGATATTTTACTTTTTCCTTCAACATTCCTAGAGTTAGGTTTAAAGGTGTATGTTATTAATACCTGGCTCTATTAAGCCTTGAACTCACAGAGATCCAGAGAATATCTGCCTCTCATGTGTTGAGATTAAACATTTGCATCACTACTCCCTGATTTTGATGGCTTGACTCCATCCTCTGATATTTAAGTCTATTTTTATTGAACATACCACCACATATCACCTTTTGTTTCAAGATACAAAAGTTATAACTAACAAGAAATTTATATACAATAGGTAAAATAACTATATACCTTACATTAGTAATGTCCAGTCCATTAGCAATTGACAAATTAAAAGAAATATTCCATTATTTATCTCATTTTGATGAATCTGAAGTATTATGCCTAATTCACTTTCTACCTAAGTTGTATTACTCACTGAAAACTATTTTTTGTAAGTTTCTTTTCTGAATCTGCTACAAGGAAAACTATAAATATCACTATGTAATCTTCAACTTCCTCAGAGACTGGAGAAGGAAATGTTAACTAAGTAAAAAGGAAGTAGATAGTCACCCCACATTTCTCTTCAGCATTGGAGAATCCATCTTTGGCCTATAGGCTTAGCATAACTGACAGACTTTTCTAGCTCAGTTGGTAGAGCATGTGACTCTTAATCTCAGGGTCTCATGGAACCAACATCTAGTTCACAAAGTAATAATAAAAACAGAACAAAAAGACCAATAAGTGAGCTGAGGGCTTGTAAGAGGAAGGAGCTTCTGGAAAAAGGGAGGGTGCTAAGAATAGGTGGGACCTTATAATGAGTGTGTCCAAATGAACTAGACATGCAAGAAACTATATGTATCAAAGAATAAATTAGTTTAAGAAACAACCAGACATGGCTGTACTGGCATGGAACCCAATCACTGGGAGAAAAAGACCCCTGCAGCTACATTGCCAGTTTAGCCAAAATGACACAAGTCCATTCACTCAGACACCTTGTCTCATGGCAATAAGATGGAGAGAAATAAAAGAAGATATGTTACACCTTCATGTGGTCTTTGATTATGTGTGGGAATGTACACATTCCCAGTTATATAAATTACAGCATTTCCACCTACACACCGTAACACATACACATATAGAACAATGAAATACCAATAATAAAAATACTTGCATTCCACTATGAATGCTTTATCAAACAATCTTTAATCTGCATTGTACATTTTACCTGGCTATTAATTTTTTATTTCCTCCCATGACAGTTCATATTTCTGGAATGTTAAGCAGACTATTTAAGATCTATGTGGATTTAGGTTCCTACTATGCATGCAGAGTATCTACAAACCAATTCACAGTCACTTTTTAAAAGTCTATTATTATCTTCATTTTAATAATGGTGATCATATAACAAACACTTAGGCAGAGCCTATGACGAGCCAAATAAATTTTCAAATACTTTAAGTGCATTAAGCTATTTCACACTAAAACTAAGGATGTTGCATGGGAATTATAGTTATTTCATTTTTATCTTCACAAAGTATAAACATGACAGAAAATTATTTGCATAAAGTCATGCAGCTATTTAATGGCTAATCTAATATTTATTATGAATCTATTGGCTTTCTTGTTTAATACTACAATGAAAGACAGCACAGAGGGCAATCAATGTCTTCTTTCTGGGCATACACCACACATACACACACACACACACACACACACACACACACACACAAATACAAACACTTGATATGATGTCAAAATGGTCCCATAAGGCAAAGTGTCACCTACCATAATGATCAATAGAAATAAATCACATTATAAGTTCTAAATCCTAATACTTTTTGTACACTAATTAATGTGCTAAGGTAATTAAATCAGCATAAATATCATAGCTAGCTGAATTTTATAAAAAAAGATCAGAAAATGTTATGCTCATTAATAACTTCTATAGCTATTCAAGCAAGTATAATGCAATGAGGATAATTAAATCTTGTGCTTCAGGGAGCAATTGGGCTTGCTTAAGGAACAAAATGGGAAAATATGCTTTTATTCTCTGCTCTAGGGAAAACAGTGGGGAAACTGACTAGGTATATTAATGTGGTGCTAAAAAGGCTAACATCTGCTCTTCCTTGAAATATTAAAAGTCTGGCTGAAGCATAATTAACTGACTCATCTGATATTGAATTATAATAACAGTGATTTATAATGTAATAGAAATAGGATCTGTTTTAATTTTATAATAGCTTTAACACCCTAAGTATTGTGACAAAACACTACTTCACAAACACTCAAAAGTAAATTCTGAAGTACCTAATAAGATACCCCTAATGATATTTAATTTTGTTATGAAAGTTGGATTTAATGGAGCTGAGGTTTTGAACACTTAGAACAAAGTTTTCTTTTCCTTTCTATAGTCTCCATGATGAAATGACTCTGAATTATACATTAATTACTGAAGAAGGCAGAAATAAACACACAGGTATCAATATGCAATTCTCAATTCTCAAAGCAGTTACTGGGCAAAAATTCTTAATTATATTTTAAATAAATTAGTATTACTTTTAATCTTTCAAGAATAAAGATGCTCTAATATTGGGAACAATTTAGTGAGTGGACTGTACAGCAGATTAAAGTTTAATGCCTGGAAAAAGTAATAATTTGTAATTTTTAGTACATGTCACTGCACATTTATAAATCTACCTCCTTTAGTGGACTCAGATCCTAATAGCAGTGAGTTTTAAAAGGCTGACAAGTTCTAATTTCAGTTCTTAAATTCAGATTGCAGGGTATTTTTGTTTTACTATCTTCTTAAAATAATTTTATTCTTATCTGCCCTCATTATTTTATGCCTAGGTTCCTGGACTTTTCCAATTTACATATTTGAATTAATGTACCAAATAATGTTTCGAAGTCTAATCATATTAAACGCCTTTATTCCCAACACTTCCCCTAACTAGTTAGACCTTATTAATTAACCTATGTGATCAAAATCTCATGCTGCCTAGCTACTAAGTTGTCTCTTGGGGTCAATGGACCAACTGGTTCCCTTAAAATAGCAGGGTGCTAAAGCAGGGTGATATGCATGAAGTTAGATATTCATGGCACTTTTAGATATTCTCATTTTTTCTACACATACAAAATTCCATTCATTAAAGAATATAGTGAAGTAATAAAGATTAAGAGTGGACACATTTGAGCTAATGATTTTTCATCCAAATTTCTTACCCTTAAGTAAAATTCCACCATAACTGTTTCCTGATGACTATAAATGATTAATTTGTGCCATATGCTATAGTCATATGAATAGTGACAGAAATACAAAAACGCTCTGGGTAGTATTGAATCTAAGTAAAGTAAAAGAGTAGCAATTCTCAGCTATATAACATTTCAAACACAAATCTTTTCAATACATAGGAAATATGAGTAGTATAGTACTAGCCCATTATAAAACAAAGGGTGGAGGACTAAAACTGTCGGTGAACTATGAAGAACACAGAATGTATGTTTTAATATTTTGCACTTGTAATTGTCAGTTACAGATAAGCCATTGTGATGAAATGAAGCAATAAACCAATATTAATTACACACTATACGTTTCAGAAAATGCTCCACTTCTGAGCAATGAGTGAAAGAGTGGTGTGTGTGTGTGTGTGTGTGTGTGTGTGTGTGTGTGTGCACACTCAAAATGAAGAAATGTTTGTGTAACTTCAAAACAAGATGTACAATAAAAATAACTGTTTAACCAAGAACTGCGATTATTCTAATAGACAATTCTTTTTATCTATAAGAAGGCTATCCTTTATCAATCCTTGGACTTACTGTAACTTTATCAACTATTTTAGCCTATATCATATAATATAATTCTTCATACCAGAGAAAGCCCAAAAAAGAATTTGAAACAGTGACACTTGCCCACTCATTTCAATAGACATAAACTTGACACTACCTTGTGTTGTTGTCTGGAAGTAAAAATTTGGCAGCCTAGGCTTTAAAACCACAACACTTCCAGGTCTCTGAACAAGAATCTAAATAATCAATACTTAAGGTTCCACAGTGCAATGTTCTTTTTTCTATATTTATTATTTGGTTATTTTTCATTGTGCACCCCATCAAACTTGGTCATCAGTCCTCTCGATTCATACCCATGCTTATAATCTCTCCATTTAAAAAATGCACGTTCATGCTGCTTATTTACTTACTGGAGCACAATTAAACACCCTGTGGCCAGAACCTTAAAGAAAACAAGTCTTTCCTCACCCACACACCTGCCAAAGGCCATATGCAGAAGTAAGGCACTGTGTCATTTAGCTATGTTCTAGCCTTGAGCTCTTGTATACAATTACATCTTATTTTTTTCTTTTAAAGTTCACCAATGAGTGAGTACATCCTCTCCTTTTCTTTCTGGGTTTGTAATAAATCACTTAGGAGGATATACTCCATATCCATCCATTTGACTGCAAATTTTATGGTATCAATTTTTCTTACTGCCAAGTAGATGTACCACAGTTTGGTAATACATTCTTCAGTTGAAGGACATCTAGGTTTTTTCAAGGTTTTGCTATTACAAAAAATGCTGCTATGAACATAGCTGACCTAATGCTTTTGGGGTACGAATATACATCTTTAGGGTATATGCCCAAAAGTGGATCTTTGAAGAGAATGATTCTCAGTTTTCTGAGAAACTACCATACTGCATTCCAGAGTGGCTGACCAAATTTATACTCCCACCAACAATGGAGAAGTGTTTCCCACATTCTGAATCCTCTCCAGCATAAGCTGTCATCTATGTTTTTAATCTAAGCCATTCTGACAGGTGTAAGGTTGTATCTCAAATTTGTTTTGATTTGCATTTCTCTGACGGCTAAAGATGTTGAGCACTTTTTCATGTGCCTTTCAGCCATTCATAATTCTTCTGCTGAAAATTCTCTTTTTAGTTATGAACCCCAATTTTTAATTGGGTTATTAAGGATTTGGGGCTCTAGTTTCTTGAGTTCTCTATATATTTTAGAGATCAATTCTCTGTCACTTGTAGAGTTGGTGAAAATATTTTCCCATTCTGTAGTCTTTTTGTCTTATTGACAGTGTCCTTAAACTTACAGAAGCTTCTCAGTTTCAGGAGGTCCCACTAATTGAATTTTGTTCTTATTGTCTGTGCTACTGGTGTTATATTTAGGAAGTGGTCACCTGTGCCAATGCATTGAAAGGTATTTTCCACTTTCTTTTCTATTAAGTTCAGTGTAGCTGGGTTTATGTTGAGTTCTTTGATCCATTTCGATTTGAGTTTTGTGCAAGTTGATAGTTTTGGATGTATTTGCATGTTTCTACACACTACAATCCAGTTATGCAAACAATATTTGTTGAAGATAGTATATTTCATCCTTTGAATATTTTGGGCCTCTTTGTCGAAAATCACGTGTTCATAGGTGTGTGGGTGAATGTTGGGTCTTCAGTCAATTCCATTGATCCACAAGTCTGTTTTTATGCCAGTACCAGGCTGTTTTTATTACTATAGCTCTATAGTATAATTTGAAGTCAGGGATGGTGATGCCTCCTGAGGTTCTTTTGTTGAGCAAAATTATTTTGGCAGTCTGGTTTTCTAGTTATTCCAATTGAAAGTGACTTCTTTCAAGGTCTGTAAAATATTGTGTTAGGATTTTAATGGGAAGTGCTTTGAATCTGTAGATTGCTTTTGGCAGAATTGTCATTTTCATTATGTTCATCCTAATTATCCAAGAACATGAAAGATCTTTACATTTCTTATATCCTCTTCAATTTCTTTCTTTAGATATTTAAAGCTTTTGTCAAACAGATGTGATACTTCTTTCATTACAGTTACACCAAGGTATTTAATGCTACTTGCAACTATTATAAAAGATGATGTTTCCTTTATTTCTTTTTCTGCCTTTTTATATTTAGTGTATAGGAGCGATACTGATTTCTTTGAGTTAATTTTGTATCCTGCTACATTGCTGATGGTGTTTATCAGCTATAGGAGTTCTCTGGTAGAATTTTGAGGGTCACTTATTTATACAATCATGTCATCTTCAAATAGAGATAGCTTCACTTCTACTTTTCTAATTTCCTTACTATTCCTTGTGGATTTTTCCTGAGATTAATAAGTAGTGTCTGTCCTGGTCTCTTTTTATTGATTTTAGTTTAAAGTCTATTTTGTTAGGTATTATAATGGCTATACTAGCTTGTTTCTTTGCGCCATTTGATTGAAAAGTCTTTCCCAACACTTTACTCTGAACCTATGTTGTCTTTAATGTTGAGGTATGTTTCTTATATGCAATAGAAGGATGGTTTCTGTTTTTGTATCCATTGTGCTAGGGTGTGTCTTTTCATAGGTGAATTGAGTTCATTGATATTAAAAGGTATTAATGACAAATAATCAATATTTCCTGCCATTTTTGGTAATAGCTTTTATTTCCTTTTGAGTGGCCATTTCTTCTGTGGGCTTATCAAATGTGGTTACATAGGTGTTTCTTGTTTCCTTAGGTTGGAGGTTCCCCTCTAAGACCTTTTGTAGAGCCAGATTTGTGGTTATGTATTTTTTAAAAATCTTTTGTTTTTTGGCTTTTGTTATTATGAAAAAAATTAATTTTTCGTTTTTTTTTAATCCATGAATCCCCCTTGTTCATGCTTGCTCCCCACTCCTGTCCCTCCCAGTCACTCATTCTTCTCTCCATC
Source organism: Sigmodon hispidus (assembly GCA_004025045.1). Taxonomy (NCBI): domain Eukaryota; kingdom Metazoa; phylum Chordata; class Mammalia; order Rodentia; family Cricetidae; genus Sigmodon; species Sigmodon hispidus. The sequence continues at coordinate 77,761 of PVIH01007349.1, forward strand.
AGGTTATTTCGTCCCCAGCAAGGACAGGAGGTCCCAAGGTCCCAAGGTGGCTTATTTCTGCATTCCACTCCAGGCAGCTATGCTTTCCTTATTTCCCATATCTAGACTGAGTTAGATGTTCCTCTGGAGAGAATGGGCTCCAAAGTTCCAGTCCAAGGAGTTTCACATCCCAAGGTGTTCAGTGGTTGTGCTTTACAGCTTGGACATGCTTAGCTTTTATTGTTTAGCGTCCACTAATGAGTACATCCCCTGTGTTTATCTTTCCGAGATTGTGAGAACTCAATCAGGAGGATATTCTCCAAATCCATCCATTTGCCTGCAAATTTTAGGATATATATTTTTTCTTACTGCTGAGTATTACTCCATTGTATAAATGTACCATAGTTTGATAATCCATTCTTCAGTTGAGGGGCATCTAGGTTGTTTCCAGGTTCTTGCTATTACGAATAATGCTGCTATGAATGTAGTTGAGCTAATGCTTTGCGAGTACAAATGTACATCTTTAGGGTGTATGCCCAGTCGTGGTATTGCTGAATCTTTGTGGAGACTGATTCCCAGTTTTCTGAGAGACCGCCATACTGCATTCCAGAGTCGCTGGACCAGCTTACACTCCCACCAACAGAAGAGGAGTGTTCCCCTTGCTCCACAACCTCTCCAGCATAGGCTGTCATTTGTTTCTTTTATTTCAGCCAATCTGACAGGTGTAAAGTGGTATCTCAAAGTTGTTTTAATTTGCATTTCTCTGATGACTAAAGATATTGAGCACATTCTCAAGTGTCCTTTCAGCCATTTATAATTCTGCTGAGAATTCCCTTTTTGTTTCTGAGCTCCATTTTTTGATTGGGTAATTCAAGGAATTGGGCAATAGTTTCTTGAATTCTTTATATATTTTAGAGATCAACCCTCTGTCACTTGTAGGGTTGGTAAATATCTTTTCCCATTCTGTAGGCTGTCATTTTGTCTTATTGACTGTGTCCATGGTTTTACTAAAGCTCTCAGTTTCAGGAGGTTCCACTTATTGATTGTTGTTCTTAGTGTCTGTTGAGCAAAATTGTTTTGGTAATCCTGGATTTCCTGTTATTCCAAATGAAATTGAGTATTGTTCCTTCAAGGTCTGTAAAATATTGCATTGGTATTTTGATGGGAATTGTATTAAATCTGTACATTGCTTTTGTTAGGACAGTCATCTTACTATGTTGTTCCTATCAATTCCAGGAACATGGGAGAGCTTTCCATTTTCTGATATCCTCTTCAATTTTTTTCTTGAGTGATTTAAAGTTTTGTCAAGTAGATCTGTTATTTCTTTGGTTATAGTTACTCCAAGGTATTTCATGCTATTTGCAGCTATTATAAAGGGTGATGTTTCCCTTATTTCTATTTTTTTAAACTTTATTTATTTATTTATTTATTTGCCTTGGTGTTTTCCTGAAACTGGAATTATAGACAGTTGTTAGCTGTCATGTGGGTGCTGAGAATCGAATCCGGGTCCTCTGGAATAGCAGATGGTGCTCTTAACTGCTGAGCCATCTCTCCAGTCACCTCCCTTATTTCTTTTTCAGCATTTTATCTTTAGTGTATAGGAGAGCTACTAATTTCTTTGAGTTAATCTTGTATCCTGCTACATTACTGAGGGTGTTTATCAGCTGCAGAACTTCCCTAGTAGAATTTTGTGCGTCATTGATATATATATAATCATATCATCTGTAAATAGAGATAGTTTCACTTTTTCTTTTCCAATTTGTGTCCCATTAATCTCCTTTTGATCTTTTATTGCTTTAGCTAAAACTTCGAATATTGAATAGATAAGGGAAGAGAGAACATCCTTGTCTAGTTCTTGATTTTAGTGAGATTGTTTTGAGTTTTTCTCCATTAAGTTTGATGGTGGCTGTCGGCTTCTTGTAATTCCCCTTTATAATATTTAGAGACTTTTCCTGTATTCCTTATCTCTCCAGGACTTTTGTCAGAAAGGAGTTTTGAATTTTGTCAAAGGCTTTTTCTGCATCTAAGGATCTGATCATTTTTTTTCCTTTAGTTTGTTTATATGATGGATGACATTTATGGTTTTTCATACGTTGAACCAACCCTGCATTTCTGGGATGAAGCCTACTTGATCATGGTCGATGATATTTTTTATATGTTGTTGTATACGATTTACCAGAATTTTGTTGAGAATTTAGCATCAATATTTATGATGGAAATTGGTCTGTAAATTCTTCTTCTTTGTTGCGTCTTTGAGTGGCTTGCATATTAGGCCTTATAAAAAGAGTTTGGTAATATTTTTTCAGTTTCTCCTGTGAAACAGTTTGAGGAGTATTGGTAACAGCTCATCTTTAAATGTCTGGTAGAACTCTGCACTGAAACCATCTGGACCCTGGCTTTTATTACTTGGGAGGCTTTTAATGACAGCTTCAATTTTCTTTAGGGTCATAGGTGTGTTTAGGTATTTAATCTGATCTTGATTTAATTTTTATTAATGGTACCTTTCCAAAAGGTGTCCATTTCTTCTAGGTTTTCCATTTTGTGGCGTATAGATTTTCAAAAGATGACCTGATAATTCTCTAGATTTCATGGCGGAGTTAGGTGCTTTTAAAATCTAGTTATATCTTTTTTACTCCATCTATGTTGATTGATAGTTTGGCTGGGTACAGTAATCTAGGTTGGTATCCATGCACTTTTAGTCTCTGTATAATATCTGACCAGGACCTTCTGGCTTTCATTGTTTCCCTTGAATTGTTGCTTCTTATTCTGGTCGGTCTGTTTTATAGTCAATTTGATCTTTTTTTTTTGGCAACTGTTAATATTTTTACTTTGTTCTGTAGGTATAGTGGCTTGATTATCATATGGCCAGCAGATTGTTTTTTATGGGTCTAGTCTATTTCATGTTCTGTAGACTCTCTTTATCTCTATAGTCATTTCCTTCTTTAGGTTAGGGAAGTTTTCTACTAGGATTTTGTTGAATATATTTTCTGTGCCTTTGTGCTGGTATTCTTCTTCTATTCCAATTTCTCTCAGGTTAGGTCTTTCATGGTGTTCCAAATTTCCTGGACATTTTATGTTATGACAATTTTGGTTTTAGCATTTTCTTTAACTGATGTATCTATAACCACTATTGAGTCTTCCACTCCAGAGATTATCTCTTCCATCTCTTTGATTCTGTTTGTTATGCATTAATCTGTGGTTCCAGATCTTTTTTTCAGATTTTCTATATCAAACTTTGTTTCAGTTTGTGCCTTCTTTATTGCTTCTATTTCAATTTTTAATTCCTGGTAAATTTCTTTTACCTGTTTGTTTTCTTTTTCTTGGTTTTATTTTCTTTCAGTGATTTGTTTATCTCTTCTAATTTCCTGTTTGTATTTTCCTTTATTTCTTTAAGGGAGTTTTTTTATATCCTCTTTTAAGGTTTCAATCAGTTTCATAAAGCTGTTTTTAAGGTTGTTTCTTTCTTTTCCCTCTTCATTGTTATATCTATGTCTTGAAGCTATAGAACAATTTGCTTCTTCTTGTGGTTTCTTGTTGACTTTTGTATTGTTGTATATATTCTTGCTCTGGCATCTGCCCATTGTTTCCTCAATTCTCTCTTGGTTAGTACTTGGTTGGTTCTTATTAGGTTGTTTGTCTGAGGTCTCTTAATCAGCTATGTGTTCAGAGGGTTTACTGCTCTTGTGACATTGCAATGCTATGATGCCACTCTTCAGCACTTGACCTCTAACCTTTCAGCTGTGGGAGTAGTACTATGCTGTTCCCCTGCTGCTATTATGTCAGCTGTGGTCTGAGTGGACTGTGTTCCATGCAGAAGCTGAGTCCTTGTATGAAAATTTTTATATTAATCTTCTAAAATAAAAATGTAAAGATGTGGTCAGGCTCAGCCATTGTCCCACTGGCAGCTTTACTCCCGGGAATAAAAATATTTTGACAGAAATGTTTCATGTTCTCATAGGAATTAAACCAGCATATACCTAGACAACAAACAACTCTGGGAGGAAAATAGAGCTGAGATGCACTGAGGGAGTTGAGAGTTTCTTCCCTGGGGCATACTAGAATGAAGAGAGCATGAGCAAATTCAAGGCCAGCATCCCCCTAGTGCAATGTTCTTACGTTTTACTTTCTTGCTCAGGAATAACAACTTACAAAATTCTTTATTTGCTACTTTTAATCTCAAAACATAGTCATCATTTTATTTATCTATATAAGTTTCCAAAAGTTCTTCCCTATACATGTAAGCAAGACTTATCGTATTAACTTGCTGGTCTTCTTGCCTTAATGGTGTAGCTTTGTATTGTATTGTGTGTGTGTGTGTGTGTGTGTGTATGTGTGTGTGCTGGCATGTGCATGGACATGCATATTGAACACAAGGTTAAATACCTCCTTCTATAATTTTTTATATAGTTTTAAAATAAATGTTGCAATGTTAGTTAAATGAGCTGCCATCATAAGGATTTCAACAGAATAATTAATAGGACATTATAATTGCTGATACATTATTCATTATAAAAACAAAATAAAATAATAGTTGAATAGTTATTATCAACTATTTTTTTTACAATAGTAAAAAAAAAGAAAGTCAAAATGACTGTTGTGAAACTAACTTCTGTATCTACTTAGGAAATAGAAATGCTTTAACATTTGACATTTTCCAGAAACTGTATAGAAATCATCTGGAATAAGAGCACTTATTGAATATACCATCTCTTTAAAATTAATAGCCTTTCTATAATTAGTAATACAAAGTTTAATATTTGGAATTTACAGTTGAAATTAGTAGATATTACAGAAATAGTTGCACAAGTTGATCATTGTGTCATTAAAACTAGGTCATTCTCACAGCCTGACTTTTTATTTTTATGTTAGCATATATACAGAGCAATATTATATTTGGAAGATTCCATTATCATTTAAAATTTAATGTGTGATCATGACTACTATACTAATGGAAATTAAGTTATTGTAACATCATTTTATATATAAAGTTTGTCCAACGGTTACTAAGTAGTAACATTCTGGCTTACATTTTCAAAGTTCTTGTAATCACCAGACTATAGTTCCATTTTTATCTGAATATTTAGAAGTCAATGCATGTCTTCCCCCAATTTTCCATCCAATTCCTTTTTTTCCTACAGCAGATGATTTGTGTACCATTTATACAGCTACAACAGCCAGTGTGAAGTCCAGGATATCATGATTTTGGTGAATTCCAGAAATTGTGACTCTTAAGTGTGTCTTAGGGAGTAAAAGGTCAAATAATTGTCATATTGAGAAAAGAATATAAAATCAGGAGGAATTAGGAAGGTATCAGTAGGCATTTCTTTTATAACAGTTCGAAATCTGAGATGAGAAATTTCCACTTTTTGAAGTTCTTAGAGGAGCCATGTCACTTGGGTGGACCAGTTCTGATGAGACATTATTCCTTTCCTGTCATTTTTTTTTCTGTGACCAAATATAAAGAAGCATTTGATTGAAACAGTCTCTCAAAATCAAACCAACAAAGCAAACAAACAGAAATCTATTAGTTACTTATAAAGTTGGAAGTCATAAATTATTTAAGAGAATTTTTAACCTCTGTGAGTTGTAAGGTAGAATTGTCTTTTTCCTGACATAATTCTCCATTATTGAATATAAAGGGGTTTTCCTTGAACATTTAGAGTTCAGTCTGTTTCCAACATTTAGCTTGCACAGTACTTTTCATAAGTGTCTCTCCTGATTCAATTGAATGTATTATTGGTAATCAAAAAAATTAACTTTTATTGTTCTTTCACTATTTTTGACTTTCTAAATCATATGCTAGTCATTTGAGGGGCCTTATACACAAAGAATAATATTTTATGAATTTTAACAAATGGTTTAAAAGCCACACATTCAGGTAATCTTTTATTCTGGGATGACTTTTTAAAATATTTTTATTCATTATTTGGTGATTTTACACCATGTACTCTATCAAACCCAGTTATCAGTTCTCTCAGTTTCATAGCAACTCTTATGATCTCTCATTTACAAAAAAATAAAATATTTATGATGCTCATTTACTTACTAGAGCATAATTAAATTCCCTGTGTCCAGTCCCTTAAAGAAAACAAGTCCTTTCTCACCCACACCCCTGCTAGAGGCCTTCAATGCAGAAGTGAAGTACTGTGTCATTATTCTGGCATGACTTTGAGTAATACCTCTAAGTAAGGACTTTATTTGTGTCTATATACCTTAAATGCCATAGGTGTGTATGTGTCAAAAAATATTTATTGAATTATTATGGATGCTGGTACAAAAACCTGGGCTTTACAAAGTATGATATGAACTAGTATGGATGCAAAGAGCACATATATTTAAAGCAAAACAAAACTAAACTAAAAGTTAGACACATGCTCAGACTGTTGTATGTATAGTTAAAAGCTATACATACCAGATTTCTTTTAGCCTCTTGATCCCAGTTAGCAATTATTTTCCTTCATTAGGTACTGTCCAACATTCTTTGCCCTTATTACCTATGTTTGATGACTTTATTTCTTTAATTTATTTTTACTTTTTAACTATTTTTTAAAATGTATGTTATCAAACTACTTCTTTATTTCTCCTAGATTCTCCAGCCTCATTTCATTTAGTTTTATGTTTTTATTACTGTTTTTAATTTCACTTAAAAAATACCCAAATCAAAGCATGCCAGCAAGCAAAACTAATGCATGCAGCTCTCTCTCTCTCTCTCTCTCTCTCTCTCTCTCTCTCTCTCTGTTCTAACACACACACACACACACACACAAATGCAGTCCATTTTTATTTTCCAACTGCTCTTCAACATGAGGCCTGTCCTGGACTATTGTTAGTATAACCAGTGTCACTCCATTGAAGAAAACTATGTTTTTCTTTCCCAGCAGCTATCAATTATAAATAGATTCTTCATCTGGGGTAGGACTTTATGCCTACTTCTTTCTCATACTGGGAGTTTGTCAAACTTGACCTTGTATAAGTCTTGTGCTTACTGTTATAGTCTCTGTGTTTTTATAAATGCCTCCACGTAGAAAAGTGTTTCTTTGGAGTTTTCTACCACCTTCAGCTCTTACAATCTTTCTTTTCCACTTCTGCACAGATCCCTGAGCCTTGAAGAGAAGGGTGTGATAAAATTAAACTATTTAGAGCCCTGTATTCAAAAACCTCTTGCTCTTCTCACATTGTCCAGAGAGTGTTTATTTGTTTGTTTGTCTGTAATTCTGTATTTATCATCTACTGAAAGAAGAAGCTTTTCTAATGAGGACTGAGTAATTTACTTACCTATGGGTATGGCAATATATTATTATAATTTTATTACTATGTTTACTTAGTAGAAAAAACTTAGGACTGAAATTAATGAAATAGAAATGAAAGAAAACATGCAAATAATCACAGTTTCAAGTTGCAGAAAATAGTCTAACTTAACTCCGATCTAAACTTTCCTTATATCTTTTAAAAATTTAATTAAAGGTTTCAGAATAAGTCATCAGGGATCAAATTATTATGTATTAACATATATATATATAAATATATGTGTATGCCTCAAATATAGTTTGAACAAAACTTTCCCACTTGGATAAGCAATAGACTTTTATCTAACAGAAATAAATAGATAAATAAAAAACAGCACCAGGCAAGAAAAGTCCCCTTTCAAGTTGTTGATCAAAAATAAATTCAACAGGCTCAGCAAACAATATAGGATGTTGCTATTGCATTTGGTTGCCTCCTGGAGGTTTATGATAAGTTCCTAAATTCCATTGCTCAGTATACAACTCCCAGTCTCATTCCTAGCTCTGTAGCAACCCTTCTGTCCCATTCAAAAGAGACTAAATAAAGAGATGTCCGTGGAACACTCTGCATTCCTCGTGCTTGTGAATCCCTTTAGACACTTAACTTATTCAAATTTCTATGTGTCAACTTCCAGTACTCAGAAATACATTTTACCTGGAACCCCCCCAATGACAACACCTATCAGGTATACAGAAAATTTTCTATCCGGCAACAACAGCTATCTCACTCTCCTAAAAACCATAGAGGAAATGAAAAACAAGGAAAAGTCACTCATCCAACAAAGACAAGACCAGATATTTTGACCTACAATCATCCCAAACTAATATGCCTAGATGCAAGCATAGAAATACAACAAATAACTATCAGGACAATATGTCTTCACTGTAACCTAGTAACCCTACCACAGGAGGCCCTGAATAGACAGAACCAGAGGGAAAAAGTATCCCTTGGCACATAGTAATGAAAATATTAAAAATATAGAACAAAGAATGTTAAAAGCTTTAAGGTTAAAAAAAAAAAAAAAACAAGTAACATATATAGACAGACCTAGTAAATTACAACCATTTCTCCATGACTATGCTAAAATCCAAAAGGGAGTCTGGATAGATGTGCTGTAACTCTAATAGATGACAGACTACTATACTCAGAAAAACTTTCAGTCACCATAGATGTAGAAAATAGGATATTCATGATAAGCCTAATTTGAGCAATATTTTTCTATAAATTCACTCTCACAATGTTGCTAGAAAGAAAACTTTAAGCTAAGGAGAATGACTACAATGATGAAATCACAAGTAATAAATAATCTCAGCATTGCAAAATAAATAAAAGGGAAACACACACATACACATACACACCACTACCACCACCACCACAAACAGGAATCAAGAATCTTTAGTTATTAATATCATTCAATATCAATGGTCTGAAATTTCTTAACAGAAAAAAGACACAGATAAACCAAATGGAAGTGAAAGCAATCTCCATCCTTCTGCTGCATACAAGAAACATCCATCAATATCAAAGTAAAGATTGCCTCTAGGTAAAGAATTGTGAAAAATATTTCAGAGCAAATGAACCTAAAGAGCAAGCTGGTGTGGCTATTTTAATATCTAACAAACACAGACTTCAAAAAATACAGTGAGAAAAAAATAGGAAATGACACTACATGCTCATCAACATATCTACCAAGATGATAATTCAGTTCTCAATATATTTATAATGATTTATAATGACATTTACATTTCTAAATGTTAAAATAAGCTTATTTTTAACTAAAAGTTCTGAAGTTAAGATATAGGATACATTACCTTTCTATTACAGGAACATCCCCTTTAAGAGGCAGGATATTATAATGGTAGAGACACCCTGTTCACCTCTGAGAGAAAAATGTATCATCAAAGCACAAGCATTATTTCATCTACCATTACTCCTTCTTGCAATTCAAAAATGAATGGACTTGTGGGGTCTCACATTCTTATGGTAACTAGAAGCACATAATGCCAAGATCAACCATTCAAGCACAATTAATCATCTGTTCAAGCAGTGCTAATGGACAGCCCACTGGAAAACCAAATTGCAGTAAAGCTCAATATATATATATATTTGTAAATATATAATATTTACAAAGTTGAATAGCAGAGATGTACAAAATACAAGGAAAGATGAAGAACTGGGTCCCAAATTGTGATGTATTCCAGGAAATTCTGCATCTTCTTGTCTTAGTCATTTTACATAGCACAAAGTAAGGGGGAAGGGTTTATTTTATTTTTGTTTCAAATCTTAGAGCTTTTAGTTAATAAATAATTATGGAAGTTCTAACATGCTTGGTTTAAAAGGTCAGGTATGATGCTCCAGTGACAAATGGCTATACTTATTTAGTCATTCTGCTGAAATATCAGCAAGGGCATATACCTGTTTATTGGAAACAGGCAAGCAAATACTATGCAAATTACTATCTTACCAAAAAAACAAACAAACAAAAAAACCACATTGCTATGTGGCTAACTCAGACATGCATGTGTGTGTGTGTGTATATGTATGTGTGTATGGGGGGTTGTGTGTGTTTTTCTGGAATAAAAGGCATTTTACCCAACAAAAAGCAAAAGAACAATAAAAACATGTTATGTTAGATACCATGAATCTAAGAATCTCTTCTACTGACATAGTAGATACTTTAAAGAAATGTTCAATCCTCAAATTTGGTAAAAATAAATAAATAGATAGATAGATAGATAGATAGATAAATATCAAGTTTGAAACTATGATAAATTTATTTAGAAGCACATTACTTATAAAATATATGGACTAAAGTCACCCTTCTAGACATGTGGCTTATGATATTTATAAATGTCAACCAATATAAAATTGTAATTATATTTGAAATGTAAGAAATCTATTTTTTTGTAATTTAATTGCAAAATTCTCAAATATACAAATTGTAGGTAACAGTATCATGTTATAATTTCTAAAAATTGGGCAGTTATCCAAAGAAACTGAACTTTAGGACATCTATGTCTAAATCAAATTAAATGTGTTTTGAAATACTTCTCTTAATTTCAAGTATTTTTCTATGGACAAAGAAGAGTGGAAGAGACTTCCTGGTTGTAAAGTATCCATGGAAACAAGAATTGGGAACACTGGAAAGAGATGGTTGTCATATATCTTTCATAGAACTTTATTTTTCTGACTCTGGATTTTAAGGAAAATTCTGAAACAACCCAGTTCAGATTATACCTGATGAATACATTCAAGACATAAGCATCTTGAATCCAACTTTTTTCATTATATGCAACCTGTCTCATCTAGGAAAAATCTCTGATGCTTGGCAAATCTAAATGTATTTCATTATTTAAGAGGATCATCAAAATTATTGCACTGTGCATGATTCTTAGGGAAAAAGATTTAATTATTTTATAACTATGACATTGTTCCACTACTTTAATAAAAATAATTGTGGACAAAATGCCACCATTCTTCTCCTTGGTGTTTTCTGTTCATTTTTCCCTTTCTCCTGTATACACTCCTCTCAGCTTGTTCTCCCATTTTTTTATCCACCCCTTTTATTCCCAGTAGAATGTGGAAATGGAAGTGTTGACAGACTTTGAATATAGTAATTATTCATCAGACATACAAAATTGAGCTGTAAAAGCAAGTAAAGGAAAAAATATTCATCTGAGATGCTAAAACATTCACATAGAAATTTTAAAAATTAGATTACATCTTACTTTACAGCCCAAGCTCGCTTAAAATGAACATAGGAATTCTCTGTTCAACCCCATTTGAATGCTGAGAGTATAAACATTAGGTATGATGTCCAGCTTTAAATATGTCTTAATTGTGCCTGTACAATTGAACATTTTCTTATGGGTCTATGCATAACATTGGAGTTCTACAATAGCAAACAATGTTGCAAAACACTTCAGTGAATGGCTTTGCCCTGCTTAGAAGTTCATTGCACGTTCTTCTGTGTATCACACAGCTTAGAAAGAAATGTAGACAACTTAGAAGCCATTTGCTGTGATCTATTGCCTGTCTTTTTTCTAATTACCCTATTACTTAAGCAATTGAAGACACACTTAGAAGTAAATAAATAAATACCAGGCTATATGTCCAATACCCCAAGTATAAATTATAGCCAGCCACTTTCAACTCTTTTTTAAAATATTGGAGCACAAGGGAAGCAAACATGCATTTTGTTGACATTGGAGCCATAAAACTCCAACATTATGATACTATGAGGAGAGCAACTATACTAAAGTTATTTCTATTTCCCGGTATCCAGAACTGAGCCTGGAAGAAAAAATCTTGCTTGAAAATATCTCAAGGGCTTCACTTCCTCCTGATATAATTGTCTAACGGTAAATAGGTCCTAAACTTTAACTTAGCTCAGGACTAAGGGCATCTTAATTTTACCTGCAAGATGTAAAATGGTGAAATGACAACACCTCAGTCCTTGCTTTATTGCCCCAGGCAGGCAGATAGGGGAACAAAAATGAGAGAGAGATGACTTATGCTAGCCAGTGTTTTCTTGCTTTTAGTATTCTATTCTGAGAACTCTACTTACTGACTTGGCCATAAGTGGGACAAATCACATAATTACTTCTGTGTGTAGGGAAGGTTGATAAACACACCTAGAGGCGGTAGATGTTTAAAATAGAGTTCATTTTGTAAGAAGTATGTCAACACACTCACTAGGTAAGTAGCAAGTAGCTCCCCTGCAATCTAAATTTTGTCTCCAGAGTTTCCATATACAGCCTTCATGTATATACATGATGCCTCCTCTTGCATAGGTGTGTTTCCCAGATCTTTCAGAGAAACACTCAAGGACCTCATACAATTGATAATCAAGTCAAAGTATAAGATCTCCATAAATTTTCTAATCTTTTTAGTCAGGTTAAGCTATGTAGGATTTTTGTATGTGTATTTTGATGCACAGAGAAAAATGTAAATTACCTACTCTGAGAATATTTAAAGGCTAAAATAGATGAATATAAAAAACAAAATTAATAGAAAACAAATAAATATTTAATACCTGCTGTTCTCTACCAGTTTTTAATGTAAAAATACATCAAATATTCCTTATCTTTTCAATATAAAAATATTCATGATTTTAAAAAATGGAAATCTCTTATTCTTTATAAAAAGTATCCCCATCTTCAGAGTTACCCAGCCGGCAATGTCTGAAGATATTGGGATGAGAAACAGAGCAGTTTCAGTAGCTGATTCTCTATAGGTACAATATAAAAATTCCATGTGGGTTCTGGTTACTAAAATGTCTAGTTCTTTGGTCTCAAAAGAGAAGTTTCTGTTAGACTAGAACTCAAGAATATATACCTAAATCAGGTCAAACTCAGAAATAAACTTCAGGATCAGAGGAACCAAGATTCAACACTGAAGGGAAATGTATTGTATGTATAAGTATGGCTTATATTACCTGCATATTAAAGTGAAAACAGGTATAGAGGTGCCAAGATTCTTGTGGAGGTTCATATACCTATGAATCAAAAACCTCCAAATAAGTGGAAACTTATAAGCAATCATCATGGAGAAAAAACAAAACAAACAAAAAAAACCAAACAAACAAACAAAAAAAAAAAACACCAATCACTTATAAGCAGAAAATTCTGTGTTAAAACTTTCCTCTGAGTACTTGCCACATTCATAGTCTCTAAAATAATGATCAAGACCATAACTCAAGAAAAAAGCTGCTGTTGGGGGCTAAAAAGCTGGCTACAGATTTGAGAAATCAAATGTCAGCCACAGCTCAAAATGTAGAGTATGTAAAGACCCTGGGATTCCAAATAATACACTGGAAAATCTAGACTCTAATGTAAACAAACCGAATTGAAGAAACTGGCCAACCTAAAGTAATCTACTCTCAGTAGACAGAATGTCTCTTCTGCCCGAAGAAACTCAATTTCAGGAAAATGGATGGATTTGGAGAATATCCTCCAGAGGGAGGTATCACAAACCCAGAAAGATAAGCAGGGGATGTACTCACCCATTAGTGAACTTTAAACAAAAGCAAAGCACACCCAAGCTGCAAACCACAACCACTGAACAGCTTGAGATCTGAAGCACCATGGGCCACACCTTGGAGCCCATTAACTCCAAAGAAACACCTGACTCAGTCTTGATGTTGGGGTGAGGAAAGCAGACCTGCCTGGAGGGGATGCTGAACTAAGCTGCATTGGGACCTTGGGACCTCCTGCCCTTGCTGGGGAGGAGACAAAGTGATGGGGAGAAGAGAGAGTGACTGGGATGAGTGGGAGGGAGAAGGGAGTTTGTACAAGGGGATACATGGATAAAAAAATATGACTTTATTTATAGTAATAATAAACCTAAAAAAAACTAAAAAAAAAGCACTTCACAATCTCTGCTTCTCATATACAATGCAAATTTCAACATAAAATATTGCCAAGCATGCTAATAAAAATGTTTTGACAAGTACCACAAACTTTACATTGATCGTGTATTAACCAATGAACTTAAACTTTACTCATATTTGATTTCCAAATTAAGTCTAAAAATGATGTTTATGGAGTCTCTTCCTTATATTTTACTGTTTTGTGAGCATCTTAACAACATACTACTTTGATACCTTGTGTACACTCTAAGCATTTTGTCGTTATGTCTACATGCTTTATATGTATCTGAATTACCTCTTCATTTTTTCTGTTTTCTGGTCTCCTTATTCAATATCTCTCTTCTTGTAACATACTCACTGAGCCAGATCCTATTTTTACTCCATTTTATACATAATGATGCTGAATCAGAGGTAGTCATTAGCCTGTCCATTATAATAAAACTATGATTGAACTCAGAATGTCTGGTTACAGAATCAACAAACTGAATGTTTGGTCTACATTTCTACTCACAAAATACAATAATAATAATAATACTATTGAATAACAATATTAACAGAGACAGCAATAAATGTTTCAAAATATTAGAATGTATTACTATTATTCTGATCTGTATTTTTATGTTTTCTTATTTTTGTGCTATATTCATAGAACCATAAAAGAAAAAAGATGAAAGTGGAAAATGATATAAATTATTTTTACCTACCAAGAGCAAATCTCTGTAACTCATTTGTAATCAGTATCTATAGATAACTTTCTTATTTTAAGATAAAACCTCTATAGTACTTTATTCCACCATGTAAAATTATAACTTTATAAGGCTCCACAATTATAGGTAAATGTGAGTTGGTTTCAACAATTTATAAATATGTTCTGTAGTTTTCTCCCAGCAGGAAATGGATATTTCCAGGGTTAGCAGCCATTTCAAGACATCACATTTTTATAAATTTTACTACAGGTAGTGATTTTCTCATTGTAGTTTAATGGACTGAACAAATAGTCCTACTGTATAAACAATGTACACTCATCACACTGTTAAAACTGAATTAAAAGCAGAGGGTTATAATGTTTCCCCTAAATGCATGAATGGTAATATATAGGTAAATCATTTTAATTTACAACTGCAATAGTGGTAAAACAAATGGTGCTTAGTAACTTAAGCTATGGAAAAATTGAGAGGGGATTTTAAGAGTTCCTTTGTTAAACAATAAGCAAAATCTATCCATGTGAATAGTAATAAAGGAAATAAATTGACTGGGCATAAAGTCACACAACAATGTGTGTAATATAGTGCCATCAAGAAGACTGATTGGAGACAGGACACTTCTACACATAGATCACTGAAGCAATGCCTATATTTGCAGCATTGTCACTGTATAAACAGTTGCCTTAAATCTCACTCGCAGAGAGTCACAGACATTCTTCTTTGAACTTGCACTGTGCATATGATCACAAGTCATTCTGATTGGGACAAAGAAGGAGAAAACTTTGTTGCTCATTCAGCAAATCTGCATGAACATTTCCATTTTCAATGATCAAACATGCCAAAACAGACACAAATTGTAAGCAATTGCAGAGGTTACACCTTGCGTATATAGAACACAATTTGTTTTGCATTTAATTATTCATAATAATTTATTTCAGTTTTCCTAATTGAATGACAGGGTCTGGTTCAAGGCAAGCAGGAAGAGCAGAAAACTAAGTAAGATATACTATTCACTTTTTTTGTACACACAACACCTATTTCTGTTCCCTAAGCATTTTTAAGGATGTTTGGGTATCATTTGGGGACTCATTACTAAGCAGTAGGGCATAATATTTTATTTTTACAATTATAATCAAAAATTTTATCATAGAATTATAACCTTGCATATTATTTTAAGGTCAACCCATTTTTAATAATATTTTCTGTCTTCTCATTGAAAATAATTTTAGATTTCAAATACCAATATTTTTTCATAAAATTATTTGATTTTAGAGATTATAATTATATCAGTTATTCCCAGTTCTTTCTCAAAATTCTCCAAAATGCCCTTCCTTTGGATCTTTCAATTGCATGGTGTCATGTTTTAAGTCACTGCACACTGTCTTATAACTTTTACCTTATTTTTAACCTCTCTCTCCCTTTCTCTCTCTCTTTCATTTGTGTGTGTGTGTGTGTGTGTGATTGTGACATGTTTGTAGGTGTTTAAGGAAGCCAGAGAGAGATGTCCATGTAAGTTGTAAACCACCCAAAATGAATGTAGAGTTTTGTGATAAGACTGAATTTCATTCATTATTTCATGATGATTAATAGATTATTTAAAATATTTCAGTGAACTTATATCTTATTATATTTGCAATGAATACATTAATAAAATATACAAAATATTATTGAAATAATATATTCACTTGTTCTTCAAAATTTCAGAATAAATATAGATTTAAATGTGAGTGTTTTAAAACATGATCTATGCTTCTTCTTTTTGTAAAGCTAAACTGGGTTGTAAACTTCAAATTATATTATAAGAATGTAATAAGGGAAAAGTATTGTGTTCCCAGCAGTTGAGAACCTGGAAACAACCTAGATGCCCCTAAACTGAATAATGAATTAATTAACTGTGGTACATCTACACAATGGAGTACTACTCAGCAGTAAGAAAAAATAATATCCTAAAATTTGCACTCAAATGGATGGATTTAGAGAATATCCTCCTGAGTGAGGTATCACAAATCCAGAAAGATAAGCAGGGGATGTACTCACTCATTAGTGTACTTTAAGCATAAAGCAAAGCATTCCCAAGGGGCAAACCACAACTACTGAACAGCTTGGGATCTGAAGCACCTTGGACCAGCAGCTTGAAGCCCATTCCCTCCAGAAAGTAATCTGACACAGTCTCAATGTTGGGGTGAGGAAAGAAGATCTGCCTGGAGTGGATCCTGAACTAAGCCACACTGGCACCTAGGGACCTCCTGCCCTTTCTGGGCAGGAGATAAGGAGATGGGAGAAGTGAGAATGACTGGGAGGGTAGGAGGGAGAAGGGAGTTTGAACAAGAGGACATTTGGATAAAAATGAGACCTTATTCATAATAAAAAAAGAAAAAGAAAATAGAAAAAATGACGTGAACTAAAAAGAAGTAAAAGAAACATGCTAAACAAAAGAAAGTTAAAAAAAAAACAGATAGAGCATATTTTCTAAATGTTACAGTGCCTAATGACATTAAACTAGCTTTCCATTTTCCTTCAAAGTAGAAAGTATTTTACTAAAATAGGATATATATCCAGAAAGATTTTTATGCAGGTAAAGCCATCTGGTCATTAATTTGCCTTGAAATTTTTTTGAGGTGCTAAGGGCAAAGCAACAGATGTCATCAGTGAACTGTGCAGAGACAATAATTTAACATATGGAGAGAGAAAGAGAGGAAGAGAGAGAGAGAGAGAGAGAGAGAGAGAGAGAGAGAGAGAGAGAGAGAACACAGCAAGAGGAATTTAAATGCCCTCACAATTTTGTTCCAAAAGAATATTTTTTCTTGGACATTGGATTTTTTTGTCTTTAAAATTCACTAAAAGTTAGAAAACATTTATTAAATAGGAAAAGACTATTTTAAAAATAACAAATGGTTCATATTTCTATTGGGAAATAGAATCTTACTAAAACTGTAAGTGGTAAACCAAAACTATAATATTATGAATAATATTATGCATCAATAAAAACAAATAATGCAATATTTTATTATACCATTCAAGCAGAGATTTTCTTCAGGGAAAGTGTGTCACTCAGGGCACATTTGTTGATATTTAGAAAAACCTCAAGGTTGATACTACAGAGGAATAATACTGGCATCTAGAGGTAGAATCCAGGGATGCTGAGAAACATTTACCAATGAAAAAGACATTTAAACATAAATGCTCTGACCCCAAATGTTAATGGCATCAAGACTAAGAAGTCCTGGAGACCTCCACCCACACTCTGTTTTCCCTGAATTAATCACTAAGGACCACCTCTAGCACTGCAACAGAACACAACTATAGGCTCCCTTCACCATCCTCACCCCATCCATGTCTCCTTTTGATTCCAAAGACCATGTTCTCCCCCATTTGTCAACATGTCCCAGCCCTGAACTTGGATAGACCCATGCAACCACAGACCACGCCTACTAGAAGACTAGTAGACTGTCCTCAGTCCAACCTCTGTACTTTCTTTCCTGTGGATCTCACAGAACACCCCCATCTTGATAGTCCTCATGCAAATGATCACCGCATCCCTGCCTCCAACGTCATCAGGTATTCCCTGTGAATGCACCAAACAAACAGGCCAGTAAAGCATGACACATACAGCTACCACAGTTTCTAGAATTTAATAGAGGAAACAAAAATCAAGGAACAAAACAACAATCACAAAGACAAACAGAAATGAATACCAAGACCTATAATCATTCTAAAATCAGTGTAATAAGACAATTAAAAATAGCCAGAAATATGTCTCCACTAGAGCTCAACTGCTCAACTATCCTACTGCATGAGTATTCCAGTATAGCTGAATTTCAGAGAACAGACCTTAAAACAAAATATGTGATGATAGAGGTCTTTGAAGGCAAAAATGGATGAATCCCTTAAAGATACAGGAAAACATATAGAAATGGAATAAATAAATAAATCCATTAAATAAAGTAAAAAAGAAAGTTGAAGAAATTGAATAAAACTGTTCAAGACCTGAAAATAGAAATAAAAACACAAAACAAACTGAGGAAAGTATGGAAATGAAATGATTGGGAATTCAAACAGGGACTATAGAGGTAAACTTAACAAAAGAATCTAAGAAATGGAAGAGGGATTCTCAGACATTGAGGATATAGTAGAAGAAATGAATACATCAGTCCAAAAAAAAAAAATGTTAAATCTGAGAAATTCCTCACACAAAACCTCCAGGAAAGGTGGGACATTATAAAATGTCAAAAACATAAGAATAATAAGCATAGAAGGAGAAGATTCCCAGCTCAAAGGCCTAAAAAATGTTTTGAACAAAATCGTAGAAAAAAAATTTTCTAACCTAACTTAGGAGATGTCTGTAAAAGAAACATACAGAACACCAAACAGATTGGAGAAGAATAGGAAGTCCCCTCAACACATGAAAATTAAATACTAAATATGAAGAAGAAAGAAAAGATGCAAAGGAAAAAACAAGCATCATATAATTTCAGACTTATTAGAATTACAACTGACACCCCTTCATAATAACAGTACTAAAGAAGCTAGAGATACAAGAGACATACTAAATTTAATAAAGGCTATTACAGCAAGCCTATAGCCAACATCAAATTAAATGGAGGGAAATTCAAAACAATTCCATTAAAACTAAGAGAAAGACTAAATTATCCCAACTCTTCATATCTTTTAATATAGCACATAAATTCTTAGGACCATAGGACAATGGAAGGAGATTAAGGAAATGTAAAGTGGAGAAAGAGAACTCCTACAACTGATAATTATATTTAGCAAAGTGGGTGGGACAAGATTAACTCAAAAAGTCAGTAGCACTCCTATATGCAAATGATAAATAGACTGATAAAGAAATCAGGGAAACAACACTTGTCACATAGCCTCAAATAATATAAATTTCTTGAGCTAATCCTAACAAAGCAAGTGAAATTCTTCTATGAAACAACGATTATAGTCTTCAAAGAAAAAAATTGAAGATATCAGAAGATAGATTTTTTTATGCTCATGTAATGTAGAAATAACAGTAAAAATGACAATCTTACCAAAAACAATCCACAGACTCAATGCAATATCCAACAAAATTTCAATATATTTTTTTTGCAGATATTGAAAGAATATTTATCAACTTTATGCAGAAAAAAAAACTTAGGGTAGTTAAGACAATCTTTGAAAGTAAAAGAACTGCTGGAGGTATCACCATCCCTGATTTCAAATTATGCTACACTGCTTTAGTAATTTGAAAACCACCTGGTTTTGGTATAAACCAGACACATTGATCAATGGAATCAAATGGAAGAGTGAGATATAAACCCACACATGTATGAACAACTAATTTTTTACAATGAATCCAGAAATATGCACCGAGAATAAAAAAGTATTTTCAATGAATAGTGTTGGCCAAATTGGATGTTTGCATGTAGAAGAATAAAAATGTATCCATACCTATTACCTTGCACAAAACTCAAGCCAAGTAGATCAAAGACCTCAACATAAAACTAAATACAGTGAACCTGATAAAAGAAAGGATAGGGAATGGTCTTGAACTCATTGACACAGGACATGAATTTCTGAACAAAACACCAATAGTATAAGCATTAGATCAACAACTAGTAAATGAAAGCTCATGAAACTATAAAGCTTCTTTAAATCAAAGAAAATCATCAATTGGAAATAGAGGCAGCCTTCAAATGAAAAACATTTTAACCAACTCCACATCTGATAGAAGAAAAATATCTGCAATATATAAGTATGCATGAAACTAGATATAAAAATCTTAATTTAAAATGAGATACAGATTTAAACAAATAATTCTCTAAAATGGAATCTCAAATGACTGAGAACACTTAAATAAATCTTCAACATCAGGGACATGCTAGTCAAGATACATGGATAAAAAATAAGACTTTATTCATAATAAAAAATAAATAAATAAAAAGACTACATCTTATACCTGCCATAAAGACTAAGATCAATAACACACATGACAGATAATTCTTGAGAGGATGTGAAGCAAGAACAATCATCCATTACTGGCTGAAGTTCAGACTTTTACAGCCCCTATGGCAGTTCCTCAGAAAAGTGGAAATTGGTATATCTCAAGATACAGATATACAATCCTAAGGCATATAACCAAAGGATGCTCCATCCTATCTCAGGGACTCTTGTTCAACCATGTTCATTGCAGCTTTGTTCATAATTTTCAGTAACAACAAACAACCTAGGTGTCCCTCAACAGAATAAAGGATAAACAGATTTGATGCATTTACACAATGGAGTATTACTCAGCTGTTAAAAAAAAATCATGACAATTTGAGGCAAATACATGTAACTGGAAAAGAACCACTCTATGTGAGATAACCCAGATTCAGCAAAACAAATCTGGTATGTACTCACTTATAAGCGGTTATTACCCATTAAGTAAAAGACATCCAATTACAACCTATAAACCCAGAAAAGCTAGGTAAACAGGAGGGTCCTGGATTAGGAACCCATGGATCTCACTAGTAAGGGGAAATAGAACAGAGTTTATTGGTGGACTTGAGGTGGGTACGGAAGAGAGTAGGGGGGATCAGGTATAGGGAGAAGATTGGATAAATGAATAGAGGTGCAGATTGTTGGAATTACAGGACACTTGGGGGTCAATGTGGAAATCTAGTGCTGTGGAAACTATCAGGTGTCTATTTCTAATGAGGAATCCTAGTGATATGGAATATGCAGTCTCAACTAGGCATCTCTTACAGTCAGAAAAGGCTTCCAGTGATGAGACTAGACTACATTCAGCTAAACTATTAGCCAATTTGTTTCCCCAAACAAACTAGGCTGATGCTGAACAGAGAGTTGTTCTAGCAGACTGAAAATATGACCTGTCGGGAGCTGCGATCGAGCCGCAGCCTAAAATGGTGCCAGCTTCCGCCCTCCGCCTTCCGCACTGAGCACTCCCTAGGGAAAAACTCCTTATTTGGCGTGAGGCGATCACGTGGGTGAACGATCAAGTGGGTGAGCGTCCACATGCATGACCCAATGGGCAGCATCCACGTGGCAGGGAGTGAGTGGATCACTGGAGAGCTTTTAAACCGAGAGCCGGAGGGAAGAAGACAGAAGAGTGTGCATGCTGAATAAAGGACCTGGTCAGTTGCTGCAGAAGAATCTCGTGTTGCATCTTCCTTGCCGGCAAGGTGGGCGCGACAATGACCCATTGCCAAGGACATCATCCACAAAAGTACACAGCTTAGTAAAAGTGGAGAAGTCAAGCTGGTGCCTGCATTGAGCCTTTTCTTTTTTGTTCTAATCTATTTGGTGTCAGAAGGTACACTACAGATTTCCAAAAGAGAAACATGGAGATCAGCACAGCCACAAAAGCTTGATCTACAATTTGTCTTTCTTGTGAGATGTGTTGGGGCCATGGTGGCATAGATCTTGTAGAAGCAGCCAACCAATGTCTGCCTTGATTTGAGGATCATTCTATGAGAGGGAGCCCATACTGAACACTGCTTTGATGGCCAGGAATCAGGGACTGAGTAACCCAGAGTCCTAAGGAAGAGCCAAATATGACTGGTCTAAAAAAAATTCAGTGAAATGTTTTCTAATGATATTCTGCTATACTCATAGATCAGTGCCTTGTCCCATTGTCTTCAGACAGGCCTCCTCCAGCAGCAGACAGAAGCAGGTACAGAGACACATAGCCAGACATATGCAGTGACAGAATCTAAATTGGAGATCACTATTAGCTTCCACCCCTTGGAGCTTGGGGAATCCTCAGAAGGGGAGAATGAACAATAATAGAAGTCAGAGGGGATAGAGGACACCAGGGAACATGGCCCACTTTATCAACTAAACAAGATACATATGGGTTCACAGAAACTAAAGCGGAAAGGGTATGTATGTGTCTGCACCAGATCCTCTGTGTCTATGTTGTGACTGTTGTTGTTTTTATGGGACTTCTAACTGTGGGAGTGGTGACGTCCTTGACCTTTTTGCATTCTCTTGAGACTCTTTTCCTCCTGTAGGTTTGTAGTGTCCATCTTTAGTGTCCAGGCTTTTGCCTTGTCTTAAAATATTGTATTTTATTTTGTTGTGTTTGGTTGTCTCTTGGAGGCCTGCTATTTTCTGATGGGAGACAAAATAGGTGGTGAGGAGGGAGTAGAGAGGAGAGGTAGGGTTAAGGGGATAGAAGAAGTAGAGGAAGGGCAAATTGTGGTCAGGAGGTTTGTATAAGAGAAGAATCTATTTCCAAAAATAAAAATATGTTATAATTAAAGATGTTAATAATTTGAGATGGAACTGGAGGCAAAGAAGCTTGAGGGTGTTAGGGGAATGAAAATGATGTAGATACAATACTCAGATATCAAATTCTCATGAAACCTTTAAATGAAAAACATTTATTTTACCAAAAAGATTAAAAAATCCTCTTTTAAAGAAAATTATTTATTTTAATTATAACAAAGGTAATGTGACATAGCAGAATACAGAACTATTAAGTTATAAGATTCAGGGAGACTGATGATATCAATAATATAAGAAATACTTCTGTGCGATTTATTTTACAGAAAACCATAGATGTAGATCCTATATAAAGATAATTCAGGCATATGTTTGTGACGGTGATGTTTTAAACCTTTAAAGATATCACAATATATTTCGATATGTATGCTTAATATTTATGTGTGTAACTATATAAATGTATATATATATATATATATATATATATAAAAGGGCAATTCTTTTCCCCAAGAAAAGCAGGACAGATTGATAATATCTTTAAAGAAACACAGTGTTATATACTTGTTAAATCCATAACTAGTCTCAACATTCTGGTGCACATCTGTGATCTTTATGCTCTGGAGGACTGCAACAGGAGGATCTTTAGTTTGAGATTGGCCCTGGTTATATATAAAGATTTTAATTCAGAAAACAAATAAGCAAGTAAAACTCAGTAGCTATCGAGCCAAAAAGAACACAAAGTGGGAGCAATATATATTTATTCCTTTTAAGTATGTAAATAACAGTTAACCCCATAAAGTTAACATTATGGATGTTTCTGGATTATCTAATGAAACCTATCACTCATGGATTTATATTAGATACTGAGGGTAAATTTGAAATGATTGCAAAATTTGATCAATTTCTCCTCGGCATAAATATCAGTTTCTTTGAATGACTTAGCATCCTTAGTTCTAAAGAATTGGTTTGAATGTTTTGGGCCTCTTTGTCAAAAATCAGGTGTTCATAGGTTTTTGGGTTAATGTCTGGATCCTCAATTCTATTCCATTGGTCCACAAGTCTGTTTTTATGCCAGTACCAAGCTGTTTTTATTACTGTAGCTCTATAGTATAGCTTGAAGTCAGGGATGGTGATACCTCCTGAGGTTCTTTTGTTGAGTAAAAT
>PVIH01007350.1:0-35185 GCA_004025045.1 Sigmodon hispidus
AAAAAAAAAAAAAAAAAAAAAAAAAAAAAAAAAAAAGAAAAGCTAAATATATATACATAGATATATATTTCCAACACAAACCCACAGCAAAAGGATCTTTGTTTCCAGTAAACAGATTTGAAATGTCAAGACAAAAGTTGCAACCTTATGAATAAGAAAAAACTTTTACCACTAATTCACTTACAAGGTTACCCCCGCTGCAATGCAACTTCTACATTATTATCTGTACCTACATGTACTTGGCTATTTTATTTTGGCACTAATTTGCTTATCCTGGAACTAGATGAAGGCACCAATCTATGTCTCTTCCTCCTGCATTTCACACCCTAGTACTTAGATAATCCAGTGAGTTACTGGAGACTCTGGAAGGTGCTCTCCTGCTTCTGTTCTACCAGCCTCTCCATGCTTTGGATTGCAGAGGGAAGAAATGGGTGGCCTCAATGGAGAGACTCAGGCACAAAATTAACAAAAATGGCAAGACATGGTGCCAACATTTACTTTAGAAAACATCACAGCCAGATTCATATAAGATGCTTCATTTAGGAATAAAAGGATATCTGAACTGGGAATCTTGGCTTCATTCGAGAAAAATTTCCTGTTTTCTAAAAACTACTTGTAAAATATTATTTTAAGACATGACATATTTGCTTATCCTGTGGAACATTTGTTTAATGATGCAAAGATGTGGTGCACTCTTTAATGTTGCATTTATTTAACTCTGTGAGGTTGTGTTACTCTGCCTGTCTAAAACACCTGATGGTCTAAGAAAGAACTGAACAAGAGAGAGGACAGGTGGGGCTGGCCAGCAGTGAGAATAAATGAGAGGAGAAAACTTGGGAGGAGGAAGAAAGAGTAAGAGAACAAGGAGAGGAGGATGCCAGAGGCCAGTCACCCACCCACCCAGCAGCCACCCGTCCAGCCATGGAGTAAGAGTGAAAGTAAAATAATATGCGCGCACGCACACACGCACGCACGCACGCAAGCACGCACGCACGCACGACCCACAGGCAAAAAGTAGATGGGATAATTTTAAGTTAAAAAAACTGGCAAGAAACAAGCCAAGCTGAGGCTGGGCATTTATAACTAAGAATAAGCCTCTGTGTGTGATTTATTTGGGAGCTGGGCAGTTGCCCTCCAAAACCAACAACAATACTGAAACTGACAAACTTATCCCCAACCCTCCATACTCCATAAGGAGCTATGTAGAAATAAAATTAAACACACAAAATTCTTAAGACATATTAAGATATTAAAATAATTCATCTTAGTAACTTGAGTCCAATATACTACCGAAGAAGTAATTTAACAATTAAACCTATGAAATATTAGCAACATGAAAAAGTCTGCTATTTCACTAAAGAACAACATGGAATGGAAATAAGATCACTGACATATGCCTGCAAGTCTAGCCTCTGGGAGGTGTAGGCAGGGGGATCTCAAGTTCAAGACTAGTCTGGGCTACATAGCAAGTTACAGCTGTTCTGGATTGCATAGTGGGGTCCTGTCTCAAACAAACAAAACAACAACAAAAACCCTTTATACAAGAAAACTCCACTGAATTTATAATAGAACTTTTTTCCTTAGAGGAAAAAAATCCAAATAAGTGAATTAAAATTTAAAAATGGTCAACACCGAGTTACTCATTTTCCAAGTTTAACTTCTTTTAGATTTTACTTAATTTATGTATGTATATATGTTTTTCATATATTTCTCTGTGTAGCCTTGGCTGTCCTTGGCTGGCTTGAGGCTTGCTCTGTAAACCAAGCTGGCCTCCAACTCACAAAGATCCACCTGCCTCTGCCTCCCAAGTGCTGGAACTAAAGCATGCACCACCACTGCTGGGCTTAGATTTTATTTTATATGTATAAGTGATTTGCCTCTATGTATGTATGTGTACCACAGAAGTGCTTGGTACCTACAGAGGCAAGAAAAAGGCATAGGATCCTTTGGAAGTGGAGTTACAAATGGTTGTGAGTCACTATATAGGTTCTGGGAATTGAACCTAAGTCCTCTGGAAAGCAGCAAGTGTTCATAACTGCTAAGCCATCTCTCTAGCCTGAGTTACTATCTCTCAACTAATGAAACATAAATATCCAGGAGCTTCCTTTTATGTGACATTACTATGAACCAAGTCAAATCAGAGTGGGATTTTAAAATACTACGTTTTTTCCTTCCAGTGGGTTCTGATTGCATTCTGTCCTATTTTTAATTTCATGCATAAGAACAAAGTTTATTTTTATTTAAACAGTTTCCTTAAATGTCTAGCAATATATTTCCAAATATAGTAGAAGGCATAGATGATCCAAAGCAGAATTTCTAAGATCAAGAGACTCATAAGATGGAAGTCTGAAATATACGTGAGCACATGTATATCTGACACTGTATTTATTTGTCTGTTTGTGGTTTGTGTATACATGTATGTGTGTGCTTTCTAGTGCCTATGTAAGTCTGCAAAAGCCAGAGAAGGATTCAGATGTCCAGCTCTACTACTCTCCATCTTAGTCCCCTTAGTAAGACAGGGTTTCTTACTCAACTTGGAGTTAGGCTGGTAGCCAGCAAACCCCTTTACTCTACTGGGGTTACAAGTACACACAGTAATGCCTGAGTTTCTATGTGGATGCTGGGATTTCAGCTTGGGTCTTCATGCTTGTACAGCAAACACTGTTACCCACTGAGATATTTCCTCAACCCATTTATCATCTGAGGTAAGTCAGTAATATGAAAAGTACTGATAGAAATAGGAAGTCCAAACTTGAAGCCAATTTTTTTCCCAACAAGATTTATTTCAGACAGACTTACTTTCAAATAAGTAAAATAAATAAAAACTAAAATGACTGACTGCAAATGTACAACTGCCACTCAAGGAGCAGAGATCTGACTATGAGCAGTCATCAGTGCTAGGAGTAACAAGAAGCAGGGAGAAGAAAAGAGAGAAAATGTTTCAAAGTGTGAGCTCAAAGACTACACAAGAAACAAAAACTTAGAAAATCAATTTCTACTCTAAAGTGTGCTATGCTTTGCTACTCTAGGCAATGCTACTCTAAAGAGAGCATACATAAATACAAAGCAAAAAATTTAGATAGAGTGCAGCTCAGTGAAGGAACACATGCTTAATATGTTCATGAGGTCTTGAGGTCCATCATCAGCACCAATATAAAAACAACAACAACAACAAAAAAGACCAACAAAGAAAACTCAGGGTAGGGTTATACAGATGGCTCAGAGGTTAAGAGTACTTACTGCTCCTGTAGAGGACACACGTTCACTCCTAGCACCCATACAGAGGCTCACAACTGCTTGTAACTAAAATCTGAGGAATACACTGCTCCAGGTCTCTGCAGATACCAGGTGTTACATGGTACACATGCCTACTTGTAGGTAGAACACTCATAAAATAAAACTAAAATCTTAAAGCTCTTGGTTTTAAAAATTTAATTTCTATGCTTGAGGTAAGAATTTGTGTAGTCATGTTACTTTATTGGCTGGAGAAACACCAACACTCTAAAGAGACAAGGTAGGATACTCAATGGTAGGCTAAAATGTCTTTATTTCCATTTCTCATTAGCATCTCCATTAGAAAGTGGAGTTAGGAAGTAGTCACATATATATTCTTATATTCTGCTATTTAAAATAGCTCTAGTAAATGGCCTTTTACCAGAAAAACCAGAAAATTAATCCTGAAAACAAGCTATGGTGGTGCACATTTGTAACTTCCTCACTAAGGAAGTAGAAGCAAGACAATCAGGAGGTTTGGTCATTCTCAACTACACAATGAGTTCAATGCCAGCCTGGGTTACATGAAACCCTTTTTCAAAAAGGAAAAAAGAAAAGAAAGTACTGAAAGCTGGAAATACAGATTTTAATTATCAGTGTTACTCTTAGTCTGCACCTTGTTATGACAGAGTAAATCAGAGCTAATTCAGTATGTAATGAATTCCACTTGTCTTGCTTGGTCTAGCATCTCATTACCACTGATAATAGAGAGATGACTCTACTAACCTACAACTTTCATTAACCTCAGTGTTACTTTTCAGTGAATTTATTTCCACCATCACTGCTTGTTCTACACTAAGCAAGCTCCAAGATGCCTCATAATAGAAGTATCCTATGCAGAAGCCAGTTCATATCTCGTGTCAATCATATATTTTGGATCTCACTACTAATACTGTTAAGGAAGATGAGAAAGTACATCATGGAGAAATTTTAGCAACAAAACTTCTATAATTATAAATATTTGAGGATATTCAAGTACCAATGTAAATTTTAGATCTCTCCTAAACTGGCTCTTTAAATCTCCATCCTGTTTTTCCTCTACCTACATATGCAATAACAAAATACTGTCTATCATAAGAACCTGTATATTTTAGAATAGCAATTAGCTAAATCTAGGAGTTGTCTATGACCATATCAGTGACTATATCTATTTAAAACTGAAAAAAAATTGCAATTTTAGCCTCTGTTCTTAAGCTGTGCCCAGCAATAAGTTTTAGTTGCATATTTTCAAGAAGCTTAAAATTACACAAAGCAATGAAACTCAAGCAGCTTACCAGCCCACACCCATTATCAATAGCATAAAGAAATGTTGGTAATAAATCTCTTGACTTTCACACCAGTTTTAGAAAAATTCCAAAGAATATAATTAATGCAGTCATCCAATCAGAGCAGACTACCAACCACAAGTCTCTCTGGCTTCCTCGATGCTTTAGTGAATCATCTTCCCCACCCTAGCATGGTTCTCCTCTATCAAAATAAAATAATGGGTCAACAAACCTCAGGTTCTACCTACTAAAAACCATCAGCACAAGCAGGAAAATCTAGCACATAAGGAACACATTAGGAAATGCCTGCCGTGGTAGGAGCTCCTACTGGCAGTGGCTATCAGAGCCCACACATCCAACCTCCTGTACAGCATCCCAGAAACATGGCCACATAAAACAGTGCTCATTACTGTTCTTAATGTTTAAAACACTGTCATATTTCTCAAATAAAAACAGATTTTATTATCTTCCCTATTTATAAAACAAAATTACTAATACAACACAACAAAATTGAATTAAATCTCCTTACGACAAAGTTTCAGTTATTTTGACTACAAACCAATTCATAAGATATTATTTTAAATTGTTCTTTATCATTTCCTACCCTACCAATGACATAAGAAACAATCATTGAACATAGTAGGTCCCCCAGCTCACAAAAACCTTACAGGTATGAAACAGCAATTTGGTTTTTGATAATGATCCAATTTAATTTTATTGATGTAATATTATTTATATCACCATTCAAAGTCATCTTAATAAATGATATGCAGGTAAATATCACTAAAATGTTTTCAAATCTATAAATAGGTGCTAAAAACACTTCTTTCTCATTGCAGTGCAATCTTTAAAAGCCAGAATTCAGAGCAACAATCACCATTTAAAAAATAGACATTTATGTCACACAAATATTAGATATTTCCTAGACCTATTATCATACCCATCAAATAGAGAATACATTTACAATGACTATTCCTACATGAGAAATGGAGTGTGCAGCCTACTTACCTGAACCTCACTTGTCCTCTGCTTCACTGTGTCTTCCTTCTCTTTAAGGTCCTGTTCCACATTGTTCTTTTCCCTAGAAGACCAGCAAACAATGCAAGAGTATCTAAGAACATCAGCTACAGCTGGTATGGCTATCCATCCTCCTAAGCCTGAATCGCTTTTTAAATACATGTTGAAACATTCAATTTTTAAATGAAGGGCAGAATTTTCTACCCTCTTTAAATTATTTATGAAATAGAAATCAATATAAGCTTTATTTGTTTAAAAAAAAAACTGCTTCCTCACTAAAATGTGGTGGAAAAAGGATAGATTAAAAAAGGAAGGAGAAACTAATCAATGGAACACTCAGGTTTCACTGATCTCACTGTTGCTATGGTGATACCATCCAATGAAAACTGCTGGTGAAGAAAAGGAGGAGTTGCATCAGCTCTGTATGCTTAACCCTTAACTATCACTGTCCTATTAAATAAGAATGGCTGATAGAAATAGTGAACAATATTTTTAAAAAGAGCCATTTGTGTGTTAATTTCCCTTAAATCACCAATGTGTATCAATTTTAGAATGCAACAACACAGAAAAATGTAAAAGATAAAAGATTGTTAATATACAGGTAACACGCTGTATGAAATACCACATTTACTCCAAAAAGGTATTTTGGAACTATTATAAAACCCAATTGGCAGAATACAAAATCGTGTATATTATGCTTAAAAACAGTCCACAGGAATGTTCTGTCTTCCTCTCAAATCAAACACATAAGGCTCTCCTTTGAAAAATCCCAAATTCCTTTTTTTTAAAAAACAAAACAAAACACAGAGCTGGATTCATACAAATGTATCTCTAAAAAACTTTTAAGATTTCAATTATAAAATAAAGCTATTTATTTTACTATAACAAGTTTAACTTCCCATGCTTACTAAAACCTCTCACATGTACTACTCTTATTTTCTACAAAATGAGAAGTAAAATGCCACAGAATTCTTTAGCAATACATGGGGGTGAGGAGGAGAAGAAGGCAATATGGAGAGAGAAAGACAGCGTTTAAGAAGCCCTCTAGTCTAGCTAGCATGGCAGAGTTCTGCTTTACTAGGTCATTACCATGTTCAAATAACTAGTATAAGTCAGTATTTAACAGAATACAAATGTATGCTGATTTCATTTAGCTCCATCATGAAGAAAAGTGAGGAAATTATGCCAAATCCATAAAGAAGAAACTGCACGCCTTATTTGTATATCTCATCTAGTTGAAGTGAGACTTTGAAATGCAGCCCCAAATCAGCTGTTCTGGATCTGCAGCTACAATGATCTTAGTATCTGTAAACGACAACGCCTTTTTCTCCCATACCAATCTTCTTACCACTCGAATCACTGCTGCAGTCTTCCTTGCATCCCTCAGTGCATTCACTATGCAGAGCCCCCCCCCCCATCCTTATCAAATTAGGTGAAAAGGAAAAGTAGAAAATCACAAGGGAGAAAAATCTGAAAATACAGCACAAATTCTGCTAGCTCAATCTTGGAATCTTTCCTCCTTATGTGAGCAGTGTTTTCAGTCCTGGTGCAGTATGTCAGAGATAAGTCACACGAAAATCTAGCAGCTCCAACCCTCAAATCCTCAGAGACATTTCACACAGGGTCAATAACACTTCAGCTCCATTTCAGACATCAGATAACAAAAATAGAAAACATTATATAGTATCGGAGACTGCCACTGCTGACTTGAATGTGCATCATTTAAATTCTTTCTGCTGTTCTTTTAACTCATGTTGCTGACAGTGTCTGCTCAACCTTCTCTGCGCTGCTGTTAACTCCTGTTACTCATGGTGCCTGTTCAGAAGATAAAATGTGCACAAGGAAAATAGATCTGAGAGTCAGTGAGCTGACATACAGTAGTGGAGACAGGAGAGTGGCAGAGCAAAGGAGGCTCACTTGGTGACAAAGGAAGAGAGATCACAAAGATTTGGGGGTTTTTAGCAGTGAGCCCCTACCTGTGAGTAAAATGGAAGGAGACTGAAGAGCACCAACTGCTGCTTCTAATTTAAGGTATTTGGGGAGAGGGAGCAACAGGCATATCTCTAAACATACGCTGAGGACCAGTCTCCAAAATGAAACGAGAATCTTTAGAAATCATTTCTTAGCTCAGAGAGCAATAAAATTTAACTTCTAAGTAAATTCTAGTCGCTTTAGTACCTTCTTTTATGGTCAAAATTAAGTACTATAACATAGCACTAGCTAGACAATGTGTGAAAATTAACTTAGATTATAATATCAAACACCAAATCGTTATTCTGTTGTCTTAAAATAGCTCTGAACCTCTAACTACACTCTTGTTTTTAAAATGTTTAAACATACATTTAGATGCGTGGAAATTGATTGGCTATATTTCTTACATTATTCCTTTCTTTAAACACACACACATATTTTCTAAAGGAAATATGTAAATAACCAATACAAAACATTTTTTAAACTTTTGTGATGCTGAGTGGTGATAGTGCACCTTTAATCCCAGCACTTGGAGGCAGAGGCAGGTGGATCTCTGATTTTGAGGCCAGCCAGGGATACACAGAGAAACCTGCCTGGAAAAAAGCAAAACACCACCATCACCCTAGAAAAAAAATTTCATGTATATTTCTATATAATTTTTTGCATCTGAGTGTGCT
This sequence comes from Sigmodon hispidus, assembly GCA_004025045.1. Taxonomy (NCBI): domain Eukaryota; kingdom Metazoa; phylum Chordata; class Mammalia; order Rodentia; family Cricetidae; genus Sigmodon; species Sigmodon hispidus. The sequence goes on from PVIH01007350.1 coordinate 8,204, forward strand.
CCTATGTATATGAGCAAAAAGATGTGTGCATGTGGGTGGGGGGCAAGGAAAATGTATCTTCTCTGATCATTATCTACCTTTAAGTATCTTGAGACAAGTGTATATGCCCCATATTACCTGATAAGCCATGCCCTCAGCCCTCAAAGCATTCTTCTTAAACATACTTTAAAAACTATTCAAGGGGTTGGAGGGATAGCTCAGCAGTTAAGAGCACTGACTGTTCTTCCAGAGGACCTGAGTTTGATTCCCAGTGCCCACCTGGCAGCTAAAAACTGTCTGTAATTCTAAGATCTGACACCCTTACACAGTTATACATGCAGGCAAAACAGCAGTTCATATGAAATAAATAAAAATAAGTATTAAGAAAAACAACTATTCAAAGTTCTGGACCACAATTAAAAGTGATATATTCAGCTTCCCAAGCAGCCTCCAATATATTATATGGATAACAAAGAATGATTTCTGAAAGGAGAAAGAAATGATCCTAATCATCCTTTATTTAGACTCTCTCTCTGCCTATTCCCTCCCACATGCTTGCATGTCCTGAGACACACAGTACCAATGTAGGAAGGAAGGCTTCACATTGGACACATCAAGGAAAGTAAGGCTCAAGCGAGGCTTTTAGATAGCCTTAGTGGGTAACTGCAGAAACTTAAAGTGCTCAAATGCAAGGGCAGTCAGATCAAGAAAACCTGGGTCCACAATTTATTTACTTTTGTTTTTCCAGACTCGGTTTATAGGGAAGATAGAGGAAACCATCTGTCCTAACTCTGATATGATGCCAAAAGTATCACAGGCAGGATTAAATCACTTTCTACATCCTTCCCCGTTACATATTTATTGTCAGTTTTCTGAACATAATATCCATCATTTCCTAAAAGTAAAAATCATCACAAACTAGAAAGCTTGTAAAAACTCACAGTACTGTATTTTTTCAGTCTTGGTATTTCTTGTAAAACTCCTTTAGGTGTAATTTAAATTTTAAATTGTGAATACTAAGAAATTTAACTACTAATTTCTATTATCAGTAAAGGGGAACATGCTACCTTCATTAAATAATCATCAACAAGGTGCCTGAATTTTAGAGTAATTATAATCCAGCCTGGATTCTAATCCAGATTGCTATGAAACTGTCTTTCTGACAGAGGCCAAGTCTTATTATTCTTCATGTGTGAATGTAATATCATCACTATCTTGAGTTAGGATGGCGAAATACATATGAAGATATAAACCTAAATATTAGTTGTAGCTAAACAATGTTGATGGAATACTTCTTAAGCCTGTAAAAAGGATTTATGGTTATGAGGCAAGATTAGAAAACCTATCTAAGGGATGGAGCTGGAGCTCAGTTATACAGTGCTTAAGATGCATGCATGAAGCAGGTGCCTTTCCTCCTAAAGGATGGGAGAGAGAGAGAGGGAAGGAAGGAGGGGAGGGAGTGGAGGGAAGGAAGAAGAAAGACAGACACATTTAAGCTGCTGAAAAGAAATTCTGTACCTGCCAGGCATGGCAGACACACACCTGCAATCCCCCAGCACCTGGGAAGCAGAAGCAGGCAGATCTCTGTGTAAGTCCCAAGCCAATAAGAACCACTAAGTTAGATCTGTCCTTAAAACAAACAAATAACAAAAAAATCCTGTACCTGACAAAGCAGGACTTAAACTATTCCCAGAAAACAAAACTAGTTGGGTTGTTCTATAAGAAACAGTAACAAGAATTCTTTAAACAAAGACATGACAGGCAATAAACTCAAAGGTATATGGCAATATAAAGGTTTTTGGTAAAGGTAAACACATGAGCAAATACAAGAAATGGCAGCACTATAAATTTTGATTTGAAACTTCATTTTACACCTTCTCTAAGATTTAGATGATAAAAGCATTAAAACTGTGTCTATTAATAGAAACACAATCTATAAAATTATTTGTAACATCAATAAACTAAAATGATCATGTGACTAAAATAGGTTATACATCAATTCCATCTAAGTTCAGATTGAGAGTTAGGGCTATAATTCAGTAGGTAGGTTTCACGTAGCATGCATGAAGTCCTAAGTTTAATCAACTCAGTACAGGGTAAAACTGGATACCTTGACACACTCCCAGCACTCAGGAGGCAGAAGTAGAGGTTCAGAAATTCAAGATCATCTTCAGGATAGCAAGCTTGAGGTCATACTAGGATATATGAGACCATGTTTCAAAATAAAAAAGGGCTGGGAATGGAGAGCTAAGTGTCAGATGTTCTCAGATGCGCATGGATGTGCAGCCTATCATATTTGTCAGCATGCTGGGTGTGCTGTTCTTCTTGCTTGTGGTTCTTTATCACTATGTGAAGTCAATTATCCAAGGAGCAGAACTAAAAGTGACATTTTCTCTACCCAAAAGTTTTAGAAATGGTCTAATTATAGGTAATTATAGAGGTGGTAAAGGGCCTTCATCCTGGACTTAGGTCTCCTACCCATCACAGCACACAAAGCAACTACATCTGGACATTTACAAACGTTTATTTATTTCCTCAAAGTCTTTCTTAAGTCTACAGAACAAGAAGCTGATACTGAATAGCTACTATAGAACTGCTTTCCTTTTTCTACTCTTTCCCCCTGCACAAAAAAAATACACACAAACATTAAACTGTCCAACTCAGGAAGATTAAAGTTATGGCTATTACTGACAGCAGTAACAAATGTACTTAATGTCACTTAAAATGTACACTTAAGATGAGTATGGACTATCCCTGAAGTCCTAGCCACTTGGAAGGGCAAGCAGGATGATTCCAAGTTCAAGGCCTGAATGGACAAATAGATGAGTTTTAGATGAACCGGGCAATTTAGCAACATCCTGCTAAGAAAATCCCCCTCCTCCACAAGGTCTAACTACTTAGTCCTGGCTGCACTGGAACTCACATAGATCTGCCTATCTCTGCTTCCCAAGTACTAGGATTAAAGGCATGCTCAACTATGCTTAACTCAAAAAAAAAAAAAAAAAAACTTTTAAAAAGAGCTGGAGATGCTTGAGCACTCACAAAAAACTCAAGATTGATCTCCAGCATTAAAACAAAAGACAACATATAAAATGGTTAAAATCATAAATTTTACCTTACATAATCAATGATTAAAATTAATGTAAAAGAATAAGCAAAGGTGAGAATTTCTAGATAAACTAAACATCTGCAAGAGGCACATGTGATATAGAAAGCTGTATAGGAGCACTGGAGACAGGCATAAGCAAGTTTCAGCAGTCAGGGAAACAAGCAGAGTTGCAACACACAGGAAATGCTGAGCCCTGGAGGTTTCTAGACCAGACTGAGCGCTGTTTGTCTCTGAGCTGTAAATGACAAGATTTAACAAGATGACTCTTTCCTTTTTGGCTTGTGTGGAAGAAAGAGAGGAAGCAGAGGCTTTTATTACTCAACAGCTGACGACAATGCGGGAAAGGCAGGAACAGGCTGACTTGCTTATTTTGGAAAGCTAGAAGCTGTAAGAAGTCTAGAGTGAGATTAGAGAATTAACTATACAGAGCTGATGACAAGTTTTATTTACTATATTCAAATAATATTGCAGCGTGTAATAAATCTAAAAAAAATTATTAAGATGTTTTACATTCCTTTCTACACTTTGAAATTAATGTATTTTATACTAACAGTCCATCAAACTCTGGGCCAGCCTATTTCAGCACTATCACTGGTGAGGCAGCCATAATGGCAGCTTCTAGTCAGTGCATGGACATGCTAGAAACAGATCAGATTGGCTCATATAAGAGCAGAGCTCCCTGCCCCTTCCTTCTTCTTTGGTGCTGCCTGTAAGGTGGCTGCCATCTCATCTGCAACATCATGGCTGCCCTCCGGCCTCTGGTGAAGCCCAAGATCGTCAAAAAGAGGACCAAGAAGTTCATCAGGCACCAGTCAGATAGATATGTCAAAATTAAGCGAAACTGGTGGAAACTGAGAGGTATTGACAACAGGGTGCAGAGAAGATTCAAGGGCCAGATCCTGATGCCCAATATTGGTTACGGGAACAACAAGAAAACCAAGCACATGTGGCTTCTGGAAGTTTCTGGTCCACAATGTCAAGGAGCTGGAAGTGCTGCTGATGTGCAACAAATCTTACTGTGCTAAGACTGCTCACAATGTTTCCTCAAAGAACCGAAAAGCCATCGTAGAAAGGGCAGCACAGCTGGCCATCAGAGTCACCAATCCCAATGTCAGGCTATGCAGCGAAGAAAATGAGTAGATGGCTTATGTGCATGTTTTATTTGTGTTTAAATAAAACCACAAAACTGCTTAAAAAATTATAAGCAATGATCTCTCCAAATGGCTAAATGATCCATTTCCAGAGTGTCAAAAGTTGTTATTGTTGTTTTACTTCAGTTCTTGAATATAAATAAGACAGAAACATACTAACATGGGAACAGTCATCCATCAACCCCATGGGAACCCCACCCCAGCCCATCACTGTGAAGCACCAAGGGTTGGCAAAGCCTTCCCCTGGTCCCCAATTTTACCATGTGCAGACTGCTCCTACCCAGATTACTAGAACTAATCCTTGCTCAACTGTATAAAATAACTCTGCCTCCTTGCTCAACTGCATAATAACTCTGTCCTCTGGTGCAGCTCTCTGTAATAATCCTACCTCCAGATCAACTGCACAAGATACAGTGAGCTTTCTGGGCTGTGGCTTCTCTATCCAGGAGCCCAGCCCACCCAACCCCAGCTTTTCAGTCTCTTGAGGTCCCTCTGTGTCTGTCTTCACTCTCTCACTGTTCCAGTTAGGTCAACCCCGGGAGCTATGCAAAACATAGCAATGACTATCTGGCTACAATAGTCCCAGCCTGTCTTCATCTAGAGAAAATAGTCCATTCAGCTATTCTAAAAAGTATTTACTGAGCAACTATTCAGTAAATCTTATGTGCTAAGGTATGAGCTGAGTACTGAGGATGACAACTAATAACCTGCACTGGTTTATCATGTTCTCAGCATCTACATAGTACTTGTATTTCCATTTCAGAGATGAAGAAACTAAGATACAGTTAAATAAATGTGACCAAATCAGTCTAGTAGGATGGCTTAGTGGGTAAAGGCACCTGTGGCCTAGCATGACAAGTTTGCTCTGCAGGACAAATATGGTGGAGAAGAAAGACTCACCCCACAAGTTGTCCTCTGACCTCGATGTGCACCCCCTCCCCCACGCACACACACATTAAATGAATGTGAAAAAAAGTGACTTTGACAAAATGATGTCAGATAATCTGGCAATCTGGTCAAAAGTTCTACCACTGTGGCCTCATCTGCAATAAGATACAGGAGCTGGAAAGGTAGTTCAGGGTAAAGGCACTTGTGCCTAAGCCTGACTACCTGAGTTCAATCCTACAATCTATAATTTGACCTCCATCTATAATTTGTAGCATGCACACTTGTATACATGTATATGCACTCTCATGAGAGTAAGTAATTTTAAAACTGTTAAAGCAAGATAAAGTCTTCCTCTTCAGGGATGTTGCAAGAATTAAAAAAAATAATAATTTATATAAGTGGATGTAGCATAATCCCAGTAAGTATTATAATCACCTATCTTGTTTACTGGCCCCAAACAAGGATAACAAATAGGCTATCAGAATGTGGCTTTTGCTTCCTTATATTTTTGCTAAAAGGACAGATGAGAAGAAAGTAGAAGCTAGCAGAAGTCAAAATATTAACTCCTGCCTCAGCATAAATCATCATGACCACACTATCCAACTGAGGTAGGCTGGGTTTCTTGCACCTTTCATCTGTGAAGAACAGGGGGCTGGAGAGATGGTTCAGTGATTAAGAGCCCAAGGTGCTCTTGCAAAGGATCTGAGTTCCATTCCCAGCACCCATAACTGCTTATAATTCCAGCCCTACTGGAATTCTTCACCTTTGGCCACTACAGGCACCTGATTCATATGTCCATATCCACACACATGTCATTAAAAATAAAATGAGTCTAAAAATAATTTTTTTAAAAAAACCCTGCCCCCCAAACAACAAAAACCCCAAAACTTCTCTGAAACATTTTACTTTCAAAATAAGGATTCTTATGGAATCTTATGAACTGGCTGGGCATGGTGATCTATATCTAAAACCAACTCCACAACTTAGGAAGCAGAAGCAGGTGGAAATCTGTAAGCTTGAAGCCAGGCTGGTCTACATAGTGAGTTCTAGGCCAATTAGGACTACACAAAGAGAACCTGTCTTGAAAAAAAAAAATGAAAATAATAAATGAATCAAGTTTCTGGAGGCAGGAAACGATCAACTCGCAATGTAAAGATTTTAAGAACAGCTTAACAAGAGATAGTTAACTTGGGCCATACAACACAAATAGATGCTTACAGTGTTAAAGGTATGTCCAGGCAAATGAGAAGAGTAAATCAGAGACAATGAATAATACAAGAGGTGGCAGGCTGAGGTAAAAGCTCACCTGCATCATGTGGCTAGAGGAAAGAGTACAGTTTGAATGTGAATGTCCTCACACGCTATTACATTTGAGTGGTCTTTAGCTGGTATTGCTGTCTGGGAGGTTGTGGGAAGTCTGGTGTGGCTGTTGGAGTGGGGCCCTAGGAGTGGGCTTTTAAAAGTTAGAATCCAGCTCCACTGTCTCTGCTTTCTGGTCTGGTAGTGTATGTGCAGCTTTACAACAGATTCCTGCTTCAGTGGACAGAGCCACTCCCACCATCCAGTTTGCTCTCCTATGATGGACTAAACCTTCTGAAAGTGTGAGCCAATAGAAATCCTTTCTTCTTTCAGTTGTTTTTGCCTTGTATTTCGTCAGTGAGAAAAAAAGTGACTAAGACAAGGACAAAGCAGAAGTGAGAGGTTGGTTACAGCACTCTGCTTAGTGCTGACAGCAGAAAGAGTAAATACAGTGTCAAAGGAGACTGTGGGGAGTCTAAGAAGAATGGTCAGGAAGACAGGGAAAACACTGAGTTTGTTGTTGTTGCTGGGTTTGTTTTCTTTTTTGTTTGTTTTTTGAGACAGACAGGGTCTGTCTATATAGGTCTGGCTGTCCTAGATCTCTCTCTGTAGACCAGGCAGACTTTGAATTCAGAGATCTGCTTGCCTCTGCCTCCTGAGTGCTGGACTTAAAGGTATGTGCCTCTGTACTCTGCAGGCGAACACCACGAAGGAAGCGCCAGCCCTTCATACCTCAATCAAAAATAAAAATGGGATTTAACTAAGGACAAGGAGCTACTGGGGTCTGAATAGTATATCCTATGTCAATCAGAAGTCTTTAGAATTAAACATCTTCATCTCTAAATCAATGAAAGGGCCAGTGAGATGACACATGGGTAAGGCACTTGCCACCAAGTCTGACAACTCAAGTTTGATCCCCAGGACCCACCTGATGGGAGGAGAGAACTAACTATGAAAAGTTGTGCTCTGGCCTATATATGCACCACAGCACATTCACATACATGTATGCACACACAAATACATATATAGAATAAATAAACGGTAAAAAACAATAGAGATTAAATCTGTCAGAAAGCAATAATTATATACATTCATTCTAATATAAAGATTCTAAGACAAAAATCTCAAGAATAAAAGCTTTTGTACAGAAAAAATTTTAATTCACTATAATAAAAGGCTAAGTATGTAATGAAATATCCTAAAGACTTGATGATCTAATAAAAACTTTAAAAAGTGAACTATAACAAATATAGTTTTAGTATAAATAGAGGAGTCTTATTGTGACACGGTATGGTGACGTAATAAAAGTTTGCCTATGTTACAGGTCACACTTAAAATATTCTGACAAATGTCACTTCATATACAAATGTATAACAATGATAAAATGTGACTACAATCTGAAACAAGTTTTAGAATTCTTTAGCTTTCATAAAACAGTCAAAAAATGTTAGGTATGCTCCTCATAGGTTATTAGTTATCATTTACTATAAATTATCAAAGCTTGGTAACTGCCCAAATGTAACAAATATTAGAAATGGCAACAAAAGTAGAGAATATTTAATTTATGGTGCTCTAATTCCTATTACAATAACTATAAAGGCATTTTATATATTAAAAAACTGTGCAAGTCAAGAAAGCAAATGAAGAACATTGAACAACATGTCTGTCTACATCAGCTTGAGAGGCATAAAGACAAGCATTTTCCTATCTAGCTGTTTAAATGTTAATACACATATAAGTAAGCAAGAATGTTTAATGGAGCATTTACAGGCCTCGTGAAAATCAAATCTAAACATCATTATAGATACAGTAACTCAACATTTACTTCCATTTTGAACCAAAGTAATAAAGTGTAGGTGTGTGTGTGTATTTGTGGGTACATGTACATATGTGTGGGTGTGAAGACAAGAGGTCAAAAGTGAGTGTCTTCCTCAATTACCTACCTTAGATTTGATTTTTTTTTTAAAAAAAGCATGATTCCATTTAAGCAGAAATACAGTATTTAATTAAAGCAGCATTTATCAAAATATGTGTTAGAAATAAAGATGTTTACATAATACACATATATTGTACATATAATCTGTATGTGTGCCTATAAAGCCAGCTATAATTTTACTTTACATACCTCTGTAGGTCAACTATTTCATTGTTAAGGGTATCTAGTTCCTTAATAGCAGAGAAATCTGCAACAGGACTTGATCCTATGATGGGCTAAAAACAGAAAATTCAGTTATACATTACTACTATAAATGCTAAGCACTCAAAATCTAAAGCTATATAGAGTAACAAGGCATTATATTACACTTTACTACATTATTATCACTTTTAAACTCACTTAAAATACTTCGCACAACCATATATACATAACTGTAATTATATATGAATTTGTATATTAAGACAGTTCCCTTACATCCTCCACAAAGCTATTATTTAACAACATGAACCCACACCTCAGATCCCATTGCCTTTGTCATGTGATCCTACTTTACCCCGAATTTTGCAGTCAATAAAATAAAAATAAAAATAAATTCTTCCCTGAGATGTTATTATCAGCAAGAGAGATGGTCATTTACCTCCATCTGGCACACAATAAGTACTCATACTTTGTTGAATCTCAGAATTATAATAGTGGTTGATTTCCAAATTAACAAGTACTAACTTATTAAATGCTTTTATTATCTACTCTAACCTAAAACCAACTAAACCAAAATTGCTCAAAATGTTTTCTGTAACAAACATGTTCTATAATAAATACCACCATCACCACATATGTAACTCTGTATATATGAAATCAATCTTTCTTTTTTTACTTTTTGGTGTGTATTAGTGTTGTTTTTAAAGAGACTTAATTCTCTCTCTCTCTCTCTCTCTCTCTCTCTCTCTCTCTCTCTCTCTCGTGTGGGTGGGGGGGGAGGGAGGGAAGGAGGGGGAGAGGGGGAGAGAGAGAGAGAGAGAGAGGGAGAGAGAGGGAGAGAGAGAACTTCAGAGAAGCCAGAAGAAAAATCGTATCAACTGCTCCAGGTGGTTATAAGCAGTCTGATATGGGTGCTGGGAGTCAAACTCCAATCCTAGCAGTACACACACTTAAATGCTAAGTCAACCAATTTTTGGTTTTTGAGACAGGGTCTTATTTATCTGAGATGACCTTAAAATTGCTATGGAGACAATGGTGACCTTAAATTCCTGATCATCCTGCCTCTACCCACAAGTACTGGTATTACAAGGGGCACCTCTTTTAACAAGGAGGATTTTATAATTGGTTAACAAGTAGTACTTATATGGATACAAAAATTGAGGTTTAATCTAGAGCCTATTATTTTGTAACTATATCCTTTTCCACCAGAAAAGTGGAGAAATAAACCTCTGCCCTGCCTACTTAGGTCAAATGAAGTAACTTTCTTTTTTGCACTCCCACTGATGTCCTGTTTAGTTTTCTAAAGTCAGAACAAAAGGGTAATTGCTCCTTTAAAAATATGATTTATGCACACTATTACAGTCAGATTAACACATAACAGAATCATCAGCTTTTGAAAACGGAAGAACTGAAACCTGCATGTGTGAGCCCTAAAATATATTAGTGACCTTATTAGAACATAAAATTGGGTATTAATACAATTGTTCTGAATTCCATGTGTCACCAATTCACAAAGCAAGAGATTTAAAAAGTTCTATATATGTTTCCTCACCTTTATATGATCATTAACATTTACTATGAACTCTATACTATCAACCAATTCTCAAAGTAAGCTGAAAAGAGGATCAATGAGAGGTGAGTATTAATTAACTAAATTTAGAGCTAAGGAAACAGACCAAACAACTGATCAATGTTAGACCTAGCTATTAACTTGATCAAAAGTCTTCTGATTTAAATACAATTGTCATTTCAGAACATAACCTTTAGAATTTGTATGCCAAAATAACTTAGAAAACACTGTGCTAAAAGTAGACTTGATAAACTGGTCAATAAAATTTGACAATTCCTTCTTTTTTTTTGTATCACACTGCCAGCTGCTAGTATTGAGTTGTTTTCACTATCAGTGTTAAAATTCATCTATATAGATTCAATTCAATAAGCTTAAAATTTTATATTAATTATATTAATTATAACTTTACATCAAATATACTTCTTTTGAAGTGGCAGTTGAGACAATGCTTTCCTATGTAGCCCAGTCTACTCTTGAGCTCACTATGTAGCATAGGCTAGCCTTAAATTTACTATAAACCTCCTACCTCAGACTCTGGAGTGTTGAGGTTACTTAATACTTAACTGTTTTACCAAACCCCTCCAATACACAGACCATTACTGATGCTATTATTAAATTAATAATTTTAAAGAAAAATTCTTCATGAGACAGTTATTCACTAAGTTTTAGCTTTATTTAAACTTGACCTGTGGGTTAGGATGAGTCAGACAGCCAGGCAGGTGAAAAAAAATAGAACTTGATCTTACTTTCATCACCAAGAGTAACTTCTATACTTAAATGCTACTGAGAAATGTTCTGCCAGAGGTGCAAGTATACCAGGAAACACATGGGTTCCACACCTCTTCTGCCACTCCAACTTTAAAAAGTGGATCACACTTGACACTCTGCTATTAAAATACCAACAGGCAAGAAGATAAAGAAATTAGTTTAACTTCAAACAAGTTTGGAGGTAATAGCTTTATACGACTAAGATGGCATGCAAGCAGATATGAAAATTTTCAACTAAAATTATGTATAGCATGTGAAGGGTACACACAGAAAAATATAACATGCCCTTCTTTAAAAATTTATTCATTTAGTTAACTTTGAGTTATCTTTTTATGTGTACAGGTATTTTCCTGCTTACAAGTCTGTGCTTGGTGCCTGTGGGGACCCGAGGAGGGCTTTTGATCCCACAGAAGTGAAGTTACAGATGGCTGTAAACTGCCTTGCCTGTAAGCTGGGAATCAAACCCAGGTCTTCCAGAAGAGCAGCTGGGTCTTAACTGCCAAGGCATCTCTCTACACACACCTTTCCCTTTTTGTTTAATTTGTATTTGTGTGAGGTTTTTGCCTGTATGTATGTAAGTACACCATGCACATATAGTGCTGGTGGAGGACAGAAGAGGGTGTCAGCTCCAGCAGCTCCCTCTGGAATGGGAGTTGCAGATAGTTGTGAAGCCACCATGTGAATGCTGGGTACCAAACCTGGATCTTCTGGAAGAACAGTCAGTGCTCTTAACTCTGGGCCATCTCTCCAGTCCCCACATGTACCCTTAAAAAATATTTTCTCTCACACTGTTTGTGCATTTCATAAAAGCCTCACCTTAGTGATTTTAAGTGGCCTAAGGGGTCCAGGGAAGGTAAGCCACAGAGCATGCAATATCAAGTGACACATGACAAAAACATGCTCAACTTTTCTGCATAAAAAACCACTCTTATTTCAAAATACATTGTGTAAATAAAAAAACTGTAATGTTCAAATACAACAAAGACAGCATAAAATAAAGCGCTAACCTTGAGAGAGAGGAGAGTTAAGAAACTGACAGTATAAGAAAGGCGAAAGCAGAGGGCTGCAGAATGGAAAGAACAGTCCAAACTAGAAGAGACACACAAAGGAGGAAAGCGGCATTCAAACGCGTTAGTTGGAGCTGCTAAAAATAAATAAACAAATAAATGCAGTACCTTAAAAAATCAGATTATAAGGAGAAAAAAGATGAATTTTAATATTTTTGGTTAATTGATAAGGCAACAGCTATAAAATATTTCAATGACTCTGGCAACAAGGCTAAAGTGAATCGGCTTCTGAGAAGTCTACTAATTACAAACTATGTCAACAGATACATCCTCAAGTGTCTACTAGCATACAGATTCCACAGACAAAATTCATTCAGTAATTTCTGTTATCTTGGAAATCAGAGTTAGTGAGAACTTCACTTATTTAAATTAAGAATGCAGAAGGGAAAATTCTACGTAAGTAAAGTGCTACACAGCTGATACACCCATACTTTCTGCTCACTTCCGTATAAGTAAGTATTCTTCATCTTTCTGTGTAGCATCACTTTTAGACTCTCCACAACCTAGGGGACCCCTGTCATATATCCAAGAGCACCCTCAAAAACACCTCACAAAATACAAAAAAAACCCCATTCATATAAGTAAGTCATTCTCAGGACCTATCAGTGGTGAATTCCATTTACTTTGCTTGGGGAGAAAAAAAACCATTTCTGACTTTTGTTAGGTTACACTGAAATTTTTAACTATGTTACAAAATTAATACAAAATGAAAACATTATATTGATACTTGAAAGAAAGTTCTTAATAATACACATTTGACAGCTCCTGTTACTTACAACCCTGAAAAATCACTACAGCAATATGTATGTTACAGATGAAAAAAGATTTAAAGATACAAAGTTTGGGTGGAATGTTCTATTTATTCATTCATTCATTCGTTCATTCATTTATTTATTTATTTTTGAGGTGAAGTCTCCCTGCACTGTCTACGATAGCCTTGAACTTCTGGATTCAGGATTCTTTAGCCTCAGCTACCCAGAGCTGAGACTACAGGCTCAAAAGAAACCTGGTTATTTAGTTTGAAAAGTAACTAAACCCATCATATGTTAAAGTCTTTTGAAAGGTTTGTTACAGACCAGGATATTATACATGTACTATATTAAGAAGGGTTTCTAGGGGCTGGAGAAATGGCTCAGCAGTTAAGAGCACTAACTGTTCTTCCAGAGGACTGGAGTTCAATTCCCAGCAACCACATGGTGGCTCACAACTGTCTGTAGTTCCAGTTTCCAGTTCCAGGCAAATGAATGAATGAATGAATGAATGAATGAATGAATAAATGAATAAATAAATACAGTTTCTAGATAAGAAAAAAATAAAGTACAAATAAAGTACAACATGGTTAAAATGGACATATTTTGAAAGCTTTCACTGCTGACCAGAAATCCAGCTGACTCTAGCTGCTTAGATATAAGTTCAGCTGTACATTAAGAATGGTCATTCTATGGCAAAAAACACATGCAGATATTCCTCAACATACAGTTTTTCTTGAAGGCTATTTTGATGTAAAATTGATACTAAGCAATCACTATCTCCTAGATTTTATGTCCTAATTTGTATTGTTTTCTGTAACAATTTAATTCTTACCATTAACATTTCTTCCCTTTTTTGGGGGGAGGGATTCATAAAAATTGAGTAGCCCTGGTGCATGCTTATAATTCTAGCATTTGGGAAGTTAAAAAAGTAGGAATCAGAAGTTTAAAGTAATTCTCAGCTAAATAGAGTATTCAATGCTAGACCGAGCTATATGAGACTCTTTCAAAAAAAGACTCTTCAATTTAATATAGTGAAGTACAGCTGTCATATCAGTAACTGAATAGTGGGGTTGACAAGCTGTAGTTCAAGGATGCTATAAAAGGTATGTGAGCATGCTCACAAATACACACTAAGCCAGCAGGGAGTGCTCTGCCTTCCACCTTTGTGACTGGAAAAGACACTGGTCCCTTTCTATTGGGCATGAAGGTCTTCTTTGAAGTTTATCTTACCTTTTGTAAACTAGACCTGTCCGATGGTGGTATCATCTCAGGAGTGAGAATATGAGGAGGATCAATGCCCTTTAGTAACTTTTGATTGATTAAGTGAAAAGCCAAGGCAAACTGGTCTTTTGAAAGCTTCCCACAGTCCTTTGTGTCACACAGTGCCCTATACAAATAAACAAAATGAACAGCATATAAGTGCCACAATTATTACTCTCAAACTCTAGGAGAAAAAAATATGATTTTAACTTTTTAAAAATAATCAGTTGAATTGAAAAAGACAGATCACAGCCTGTTCAAAACTCACATAAATGTTAAAGAGGTGGATCATATTAAGATGCTAAAAAGAAGCCAAGTGGTGGTGGTGGTGCATGCCTTTAGTCCCAGACTCAAGAAGCAGAAGCAGACAGATCTCTAAATCTGAGGCCAGTCTGGTCTACAGAGCAAGTTCCAGGACAGCCAGGGCTATTATACACAAAAACCCTGTCTGCCCGCCTTAACCTCCCCCCCACCCCCAAATTCCCAAGGCTCAGGGAACATCATAGAAGAAAGAGTAAAAAGAACATATGAGTAAGAAGATGGAGGGGGTTCTGTGGGATGCTGTCTCTGGACATGACACAGCTGTTGCATTCACAAACATAGCAGCTTTCTAAGGCTGAGCCCACCAGCAGCACTTCAGCAGGCTAGGAGAGAGGCACTTAAGGCCTCACCCTTGCCTGTGGTAATGGCTACAGGGAAAGAGAAGTCATTTTTTTTCAGTGAAGTAGTCTCTGGCAAGTTGCACATGATCCAGTAAATAATCCCACACCTATGTACATGTAAGCAACCCTAATTAAGCCCGGGAGGTTATTAGAAAACAAACAAATGAAAACATAAAGGTTAAAAGGAGAGATATTGTAAAGAAGAGCTCCAGAGAAAGAAAAGGTGATAAAAAGAGGATAATAGAGTATGTGAATGACTAAAATATATTGTATCATATATGAAATTGTCAAATAATAATTTTAAAAAAAAAATTTAGAGCACCAAAAGACATAGTAAAACCTGTCAATTTAAGGGAGAGAATAAATGTTTCATTCTATTTGCCTTTTTTCCTTCTTTTTAAAGGTCACCTTTCTAAATGCTTAATTCTTTGAAAGTCAATGTAGCCTAACAAAAAAGATGGTCTCAAGCCAAATGTGGATTCCAGCTTTTTTCTTTCTTTTTTTAAAAAATATTTATTTTTTATTTTATGTGAATTGGTGTTTTGCCTGCATGTATAACTGTGTAAGGGTGTCAGATCTTGGAATTACAGACAGTTGTTAGCTGTCATATGGATGCTGGGAATTGAATCCCGGTCCTCTGGAAGAACAGTCAGTGCTCTTAACTGCTGAGCCATCTCTCCAGCCTCCAGTTTTTTTCTTAATAATTTTTTTTGGAGGTTTCAAATCTTATTTTCTTCATCTATAAGTAAAGATATCCTTTTTTGTGAGGTGTCTGAGAAAGGCAATGTATGACTGAAGCCTGAGCATGACGTGTGCTCAACCCAAGCACTCCAAGACTGCAGATTAGCTATACAAATTTAATCTTATCCAGTCTGAATACTCTTCTATGCTCTGCTCTCTTCTAAGTTTCTCTTTGCAGCTTTTTGTGTTTGTTGCTTCTTAAAAACCTCAAGATAACACCTGGTATAGTTAGCTAGGGTGGTGGCAAGCATAGGCCAAAGTAATTTTGTATGCATTATCATATGCAATATGAAATGCAATGCCAATAAGCAAGTGTCATACAAATGTTTAATATGCATACATCTTACAGTATTAGACACATACAATACTATTTCTTTTTTATTTAAATAAAACCCACTATCTTGTACAAACTTAACAAACAAAACTCTACCCAGTTAGACTAGTGTAGTCATTCAAACAAGCAACTGCCTGAACCAAAAGTCAATACACCCCAAAGAACATATTCAACTCAATGAACACATAAAGCCATTCTGAGGAATTATGCTTACATGTTTATGCACAAAAAACTGAAAATCCATGGCAGAGTTAAAACTAGAAACACAAGTTTTATACTCTCTCTTTTGACTCAGGCATTCTTTACCTGAACCCCATCCTTCCTCATCACTCTTTCCTGTTCTCCTACTGCATGTGATACTTACTATTCCCAAATGTATATTTGTTTGCAGATGAACATATATAAGGTACAGAAAAGGACCTACAAGAACATGTAAGAATTTTTCTTTCTGACATCAAGTAGCCTGAATACATCTGTTTTCCTACAACGGTATTTCCACCCCTGTCTATTACTACTTTATTTTTTATAGAAATGAAATGAGACCAAAAGATCTCCATCAACAGATAAATAGCTAACAAAAATCTGTATATATAAAAAATAAAATACTGGGGCTGGAGAGATGGCTAAGTGGTTAAGAGCACCGTCTGCTCTTCCAGAGGACCCAGGTTCGATTCCCAGCACCCACATGGCAGCTAACAACTGTCTGTAGTTTCAGTTCCAGGCAAACACCAAGGCAAATAAATAAGTGTTTAAAAAAAAAAAAAGAAATTATTTTTAAAAAAATAAAACACTATTCACTTCCAAAGAAAAAAAAAATTTGACACATGGTCTCATTTATTCCAGGCTGGCCTTAAAGTCATTATACAGCAGGGTAGGACCTAATTAATCTTGTACTTCCACGGGTACTGGGGAGCAAGTGTGTACCACCACACTCAATTTATATAACACAAGGGACCACAAACCAAGCCCTCCTGCATACAAGGTAGAGACTCTACCAACTGAGCTCTATCTCCAGCCCCTAAAGGTACTACTTATTAAACTGTTTAACTTTCAGATATCTAGACTCTCTTAAGAACATTCTCTAAGTTTTCAATTGGTATAAATAAATGAAATGCTGCACTTGTTTTTTTTTTTATTCTACTCTTGAATTTTTGTTCATTATAAACAAAATTTACTCAGATTTGAATTTTCTCTATAAAAAATAAAACAACTCATTTGCAAAATCTAGAAAAAAATAAGAATGTATAAAAACTAGAGTTAATACAAAACCACACACACACTTTTAAAAAAAATTCTATTAAAATAAAATCTTACCAAATGTGAGCTAGTAAGGCAGAAGGTAAACCTGTTTTCAGGAAGGTTTCACGAACCTCCAGTCCAGATACATATCCATCCATATCTTTATCAGTTTTCAGGAAGATTTCATCATATTTAGCCTTTTCTACAGGGGATACAACCCACTGGAGAGGGGAGAGAAGTTTCTGTCAAAATGAAACCAACTTTGAAATGATATTCTTTCAAACCCTAAGAATATCTGTCACCGATATGAACAACCTACTCAAATAACCTTGATGTCCCTGTACTGATTCCCATACATCACAACAAAACAGTACAAAGAAAAAGCAACAAAATTATTAAGTCAGAATGACATTTATAGGTGCCAATTTAATGCTTTTAAGAAATCAATAAACTCAATCACAATTCAGTCCTGGTTTATGAATCCCCACACTAACATAGGTATCTGAAAAACCTGTATAAACAAATGATCTAGAAAATCCCCCAGCTTCATTTTCTATTAGCTTCATGCAGCATTCTTGCCCAGAGCTGAACTTGCCCAGGCTGTCATTATAGTTGGCTATACACAAACTGAGAAGAGACAGAGCAGAGGAAGTAAAAATCAATCAGAATTAGTAATGTGATCTCAAAAATCAAGAGTTAGCTACAGATTAAAACAATCATTACGAAGAAAAAGCATGCATGTTAGCACATAGTATCTTCTATAGCGATCCTTAACTTCTGACAGATCAAGGCAAAGCCATTTACAAATCCATAGGCCCTAAGGAGCATCTGCCTCCTCTGGGGCATCAGGTTATGCAGGTTCAACTAGAGAGAGTGCAGCACCCTTTACTGCTCCTTCTGTCTTCATCACTCACATTCATGCACTTGGTTAAAGTAAAATCCTTGAACACTGAGAAATTTCTACCTGTCTTAACGGTGCTTTGGTAGGTAAAATGCCTACAGGTGGTAAGGAGTGGTAACATTCCTTGGCTGCTGAAGAGGGGATCAACCACATGGAGCCTGAAATACTGACCGTTTTTCTCTTAGAAGGTGGCACCAAGGCTGGAGGCAAGGACATTGGCACAGGTTCTTTCTCCAGTGCACAGTATACCAAAAACATGGCCTTGAAGATAAACAAAACAGAGTCAGATATATATTTAAATTATCATGAAATTCACTCACTGAATTGATCACTGTTCAATATTCAATCATTTTCAAGCTGTCTCAAATCTCTTTTTTTTTGGGGGGGGTGGTCAAGAAAGGGTTTCTCTGTGTAGCCCTGGCTGTCCTGGAGTGTTCTGGAGATCAGGTTGGCTTTAAACTCAGAGATCCACCTGCCTCTGCCTCCCAATTGCTGGATTAAAAGTATGTGCCACCATGGACTGGCTTTAAAAGTAAAAAGAAAAAATAGGAGAAAAAAAAGGAAGAAACAAAAGGAAAGAGGAAAAAAAGTAAGAACTCAAGGCTAAATCATTCTTAGGAAGAAATGTCACAAAAACTTCGAGTCACACCCTTCAGTTGAAGCTCTTGTAATAGCAAACAATATGAGAATTTGAATAGAAAATGTTATTTATAAAGCAATAATCTCCTAATATACAAAATGCTCCTAGAAAATAATTTAAGTCCAATAAAAGATGGACAAAAACTATGGACAATTTACCAAAAACTGAACAGCACAAATGGCCCATTCTTTAATATATAAAACCATGCTCAATTTCACTCTTAAACAAAAACTACAGGTGAAAATTATAGTAAGTTACCATTTTGTCTAAGTGGTAAGAGTAAGTTCCACAATGTACTTGGCAACTATACTGACAGGAGTGCTGTCAGACATTGCTAATGAGCACTGAAGGGTAAGAGATATCACTTCAGCAGGATTACCTGGGGCAGAGGGCAACTGGGCAATAGACACGGGGTCACTTAACCTTAAACCACCTTCAGTTCTTAATTGCTGGGGTTACAGGCATGAACCACAGCCTCACCTAACTTTTCATAGCTTGGCAATGGTGCATCAGAGGCATTTACATAAGAGGCATTACTGTTATCCTTTATTTACTGTTAGCTACTCATCTGTCTGCCATTCCCCAATTTGTGGCCTCTAGTGACCAAAGGTCCTTTTTCTTTGTCTTGTCACTTACCTAAAACTATGTTATGTTGAAGACATTGTAACAGATTGAGCTCTAAGACACTTCTAAGAGAGCTTTTCTTTCCCTAAATTGTCTCCCAGATATACATATATTATACATATTAACAAGCTTATTTTTCTTTTGGGAACATGTCTTGTGTTACATGAATCTCAGCCAAGAACTTAAAAAGGCTAGAGAAAAAACTAGTTTTTTCCTCTACGGAACACAATTCAGTACTATACTTGTGAAGGGCAAACTGGCGACCAAATTGCAAACATACTCTTCCCTTTGGCTCAGCCATCTCACATCTGAGAACCTATCCTTACATCTATTTGCTTACGTATGAAATGGCATCCAAATGTCCATCAATAAAAGACTAACTTAATAATTATAGTATACCTATATCATAAAAAAATGAAGCAATAAAAAATCATGGAAAAGCAATGTGGTATTGCTTTCACAAATATGTCATTTCTAAAACTGACCCAATTATATACTTAAATTAGAAGTAATCCATTAGTATGTAGCCTTCAAAACAATATACCAGGGGGAAAAAAATCATCAAGTATTTTATAAGACAGTAAGCCCAAGGCTCTAAAATACACTAATAAATATGAAAAAGTTCAATATTGAACACACCACTCCACTGTAAGTGTGTATAGTGAATTATCTCTCATGCTAAAGAGAAAATAATTATCTACTATTTCTATAATAGTAGATAATTTCGGCTGGGAAATTCAAGAAGAATAAACCAGAAACTAAGAAAAGTAGCTTGATAGAGAAGAAAACTTCCTCAGTGGATGGCAGGGATGAATCTTTCTCACTATCTTCTTGTATTACGTTTGAATCATTAAAATATATCATCTATTTTAAAATTTTCAAATTAATAAATATTTAAAGCATGTATATAAAAATAGGGGACAATTTACCTACAGTATGTGTCAAAATATAACCTATCCATTTTGTCTACTAATTTAAACTTAAATGTTTGTATCTGAGCTGGGCAGTGGTGGTGCACATCTTTAATCCCAGCACTTGGGAGTCAGAAGCAGGTGGATCTCTGATTTCCAGGCTAGCCTGGTCTAGAGTGAATTCCAGGACAGCTTGGACTGTTTTATACAGAAACCATGTATATAACAGCAAAAAACAACAATAACAACAAAAAACAAAAAAAAATCCTAACTCTCTCAAGAAGAAATTTGCTTTGGGCTCATATCTGAACTTCTAAGTTTGAGCTGTTTTCAAATCAATGTTTATTGAGTACACAATACAAATGTAAGTCATAATTTCTATGATGACTAATATTTTATAAATGAAGAAATTGAGACCCAGAGATGCTAACTTGCCTAAGTTAAAGAAACCATAGACTACAGTATATACTAAACTAAGCATAATGTCACCATAACCCCAGGTATGTCATATAACTCCAGTACTTAGACCTGGGGAGCAAAAGATTAAATTTGAGGTCAGCTTTAATCTTATACTAGAGTCTATCTTACATTTTTAAAAAATGTGTGTGTGTGTGTGTATATATATAAACCATATACACATTTTAAGCAGAATATAAATATGTATGTGTATGTATGTATGTGTAGGATACAAAGCATGTTATCCTAGTTATAGCATTTTTGATTGATCAAGATTTAATCAGCATTAACAGATCAAGATTTAATAAGCATTAACAGCACCTGTGTAATAATTCACACTGCCACACTTTCCTTTAGGATTGGAAAAGCTAACCGTGACCTATGGACCCAGATTATAGCAGGCATCAGAATTACCTGGATGGCTTAGTGGCTCTGTAATTGAAATTCTGGAATCATAAAGCTGAGACTGGACCAAAGAATCTGCATGTTTAACAAGTTCCCAGGTGATTCTGGTGCTGCGTATCCAGGGGTAGCACTTAACTATTTGACCCAAACCAAGCCTTTTCCATACTCTAGTAAACCAACAGCCAACCAAGAAGATTTCAATGTCAGTTTGAAAATACACGAACACTGTGTCCATAAACATGAAGCTTCAGAAAGAAACAATCTGCCTAGCACATCTTTTTCAGACATGTTGACAATGTATGTAGTAGCAGAATGGCACTTTGCATGTGACAAGTGACTCACATGCACAGACAGGTCAGCATTTTTCTTGCTGCAGATGGAAGTCATTTCCTGGAAAAGTGGACACTAAATAACAACAAAAGCAATGCTTGCCATCTGCTGCCAATAGATAGTTTTTCTAAAAGTTAAAGTTATTAATTTCATGTGTTCTGAAAATAGTTTCCCCAAAAAAACTAATGTCAAAATTGTGTTCATTAAATAAAGCATTAAGGGTGAACTGAGTAATTTTAATACTGCTGAACTACGATCTTGTTTTCTTATTATACTGTAGTTGATCCTATACAAAGTCTACAACTGCAACAAAAACAGCAACCCGCATGTGCATATACACACACAAAGAAAAATGCTAGTTTTCAAGCTGGCATATACTAGGTGAGTATGAAGTGAGCATGAATATAGTTACAAAGGGAGACACAAAACTGAAAAGCTTTTAGGATACCTTTTTAGAAAAATAAAATCATCACAAGCAGACCTAAACTTTACACGGAGTGTCACAGAAAATGATTTGGTTGCAATTACTATCAAGTGCGGACTTTCTTTGAGAGTGTTTTTCTCTTTGTGCTTTAAGCAACATTCAGTTTCAGTGGACATCAGATCAATATGAGGGGCCTGCTTTGTTTTCTTTTTTGTTTTACAAGACAGAGTTTCCTCAAATTCACAGAGATCTATCTACCTCTGCCTCCTGAGTACTGAGATGAAGCACCACCTCTACTAGCTCTTGAGAGGCTTTTAAAATACAAATCCTGACCAGCTTCTGGCATAGAAGACTTGGGGCAAGGCTTGAGGCTTTATTCCAGGGCTCTCAGGTATTATTGAGGGGCAACTATACTTTTAGGAGTTTCCTCAGAGTTTTACTTACTAATCTATTCAACCAGATGGCAACCAACAACTGCTTTTTCCAAGGAAAAAAAGTTTCCCTTGCCACTTTAGTTTAATAAAACATTTACTGAAAAATTTCTGATCATCAGGCACTGTGATTAACACTAGAAACACAAAGGGGGGAAGATCCTTCATTTTCATAACATGAGAAACAGCACATGAGTAAAAGTTAATTTCAAGGCTTGAGGTGTAGCTCAGGAACAGAGTGTTGCTTAGCATGTGAAAACCCTGTGTTCGCTGTAAAGAACCACAAATAGAAATGCCAATAACCTGTGTGTAATGAGCTGAGTGGTGGACATGTCTTTAATCCCAGTACTTGGGAGGCAGAGGCTAGCCTGGTCTACAGCATAAATTCCAGGACAGCCAGGGCTACACAGAAAAACTCTGTCTTGAAAAACAAACAACAACAACAAAAAACACAAACAAACAAAAAAGCTCATATGTGATACATGCCAGAATATACAAGTATAGCTCCCTCTTAGATTTGCAAGTGCCACATGTTCCTCACAAAAGTAAGGACCCCAAAAATACTATTAACAGAAAAGATTAAGACTTGAAAAGAAGGAGGGGGAAGCAGATACAAAGACAGCTAAGTAAAAATGGTATCACCTTCGCTTTACAGGAACAAAAATGGGAAAACCTGCAAGTTGGTTCTCTGGGAAGAAATTTTGCAAATGCTATCTTAAACAGTCACTGTGACAGTATATATCCTGGATACTTGAACAGATACATTTTGCCTCTAGACATATCGAAATTGGAAAATATTCTACAAGCTATCAGGCCAGTACTCCTCATTTAAAAAAAAAAAAATCCAGGTCGTAAAAATAAGAATGACAAGCTGTCAAAGACTCAGGAAACTGAGAAGACACAGCAACTAAGCAGTGTTTTTCTATAAAATAGATCTTGGACCAGAAAGGTTTAAGTAGCAAAATCAAAGTAAAGTATGGCATTTAAAAGTAATTATCAATATAGGTTTCTAAGTTTGACAAAACTCACCCTTGGACATACAGTGAAAACAAAGCCTGACTGGGCTAATCAGACTGTTCATCAAACTCAACTAGAGGCCAGCACAGTGAGACGAGACAAAGGGCCCAGGTGCTGGCTGTGCTTGACTGGCAGAGGCAGAAAAAAGAGAAGAGACTTTGATGGTATCTTTTGACCTCCACACTCAAGCCATGTCACCTATGCACACATTCATCAATAAATTATAGAAAGAGTTTTGAAAGTGGGAATAAAAATCAAGGTAAAAGCTGAATTAGATGGAGATTAAAAATGTGAAACATGAAAGAGAAAACTAATTCTAAAGAATGGGTATTTTGAAATATCACTTACCTAACAATAAACTGAATCAAACAAATAAAAGGGTCTCTAAGCATAAATATGGAAGATTCAAAATGAGAAGAGGACAACTTCAGGCATAATAAAAGATTTTTAAAAATACAAGCCCCTACTCGGCAGTAAGAAATAATGGTATCCTAAAATTTGCAGGCAAATGGATGGATTTGCCTCCTGAGCGAGCGATCACAAACCCAGAAAAACAAGCAGAGGATGTATTCACTCATTACTGTACTTTAAACAAAAAGCAAAGCATGTCCAAGCTGCAAACCACAACCACTGAACAGCTTTGGATCTGAAACACCTTGGACCGGCACCTTGGATCCCACTCCCTCCAGAGGAACACCTGACCCAGTCTTGATGTTGGGGTGAGGAAAATGGATCTGCCTGGAGTGGATACTGAACTAAGCCACCTTGGGAACTTGGGACCTCCTGCCCTTGCTGGGGAGCAGATAAAGTGATGGGGAGAAGAGAGAGTGACTGGAAGGGGTGGGAGGGGGAAGGGAGTTTGAACAAGGGGATACATGGATAAAAAACATGACTTTATTCATAAAAAAATTCAAGTCCATGAGAACAATTTTAAAAGTAAAAACAATTGAGCTAGAGAGATGGTTCAGCAATTAAGAGCTTATAACTACCCTTACAGAGGAACTGACTTCAGTTCACAGCACCCAGTAAGTGGCTCACAACTAACTGTAACTCCAGCTCCAGGCAGATCTAATACCTCTGGCCTCTGCAGGCACACACACACACACACACATACACAATTTAAGCAGCCTAACATCCAAGTAAGAGTACACGAGAGATTACCAAGTTATCCCAGGTAAGTTCACAACAGGTTATATGTGTGTGAACAAACATGTGTGAATGGGCATGTACAAGTCAGAGGCTCATTTTGGTGTGTGTCTTCCTCAATTACTTTCCATCTTATTTTTGAGCCATGGTCTCTGACTGAACCTGAAAACTTACACAGACTCAGGAGCATCCTGTCTCTGCCTTGCCAGGACTGGGATGACAAGCACGCATCAGACCTTCCTTTTCTTTTTCTTGAAGTCAAGTGCACTTTAACAACTGAACCAGCCCCTATGAAAGTTTCATCTGACTTTAAGGCAGCAATAAATACCATATCTGATATTAACTACCTAACTGTATCATTAAAAGGGAAGATGCCAAAATGTTTAGTCAGTTAAGAATGAAACCAATGTCCTGTTCACATTTTCTTTTAATGAAACAATGTGAAGATTAGGAGATACGGTTAAAAAAAATTAATTTAAGAAGACTGAAGTAATATAAGATCCAAAAAAATTACCACACCGTCATCTTTACAGTATATTAACCATGTATCTTTCCTGAGTACCTAAAGTGACTTAAAAAAAAAAAAAAATGATGGCAAAACATACACATTCTCTTTCTCATTAAAAATATGCACTCACCTATAAATCCTACAAAGGTTAATGACTACAATCTGATGGGCATATACTGAGGATAAATAAATTAAAAAGGGAAATGCTTCCCAGGGCAGATGGCACACACTATAATTTAATCACTCAGAGGCCGGGGTAGGAAGCTTATAAGTTCAAGCCCTGTTTTAATCAAATGGCAGAGGTACAGGTGAGGGAAGGCCATCACATGATTAAAATAAGAGACTTTACACTTTGCGATCATTTGGTTACTTACAACTGCAAACTCATCTCTGTCGAGCCTTCCATCATGGTCAATATCGCTCAACTCCCAAACCTTAAAAAGAGAGGAGAGAACAATTAATCCTCTTTTACTTTATGTTCTACTTAGAGACAGGAAGAGAAAGTAAAATATGAGAGTGCCTGGTCGTTAAGTGCCTTAAAAGGAATCTGGACTTTGTTGTAATTGCAATGACAAGTTACTAAAAATTGTTTCAAGCAGTAAAATAAGAATATTCAAAGTTTAGAAATCTCACACTGACCCAACAGTAGAGAAAAGGATGGAACTCACACTACAAAACAGCTTTTAAAATTCAGTACTGGCCATGCAAGTGGATCTGAGTTCAAGATCAGCCTGGTCTACAAAGAGAGTTCCAGGACAGACTGGGCTACACAGAGAAAACCCTGCCCCCCACCACACCCCCCAAAAAAGAAAGGGAAGGGAAGAAAAGAAGGGAGGAGGGAAGGGGAAAAGAGGGAGAAGAAAAGAAAGAGCACCTAATGACTTAGGGGCAGCAGCAGAAGTATTTCTGGCAATGTGATGGTTCTCACCAAAACAACATCTAGCATTTATGAATGTGTAACACGTATTGTATTGATTATATATCAAAATCACTTAAAGAAGCAGGGCACATAGGATTTGACAAGAGTTGGGGCTTAGAGAGAGTGGTTGCAGTTTAAAACATGAAAGAAGAAAGAGAAATTACTTTGAAAACAGCACAAAAGTGACAAGGAGTAAGGAGGAACCAAATAAAATTAGTGATCATGGATTTATTTTAGTATTTATTTTAGCCTGTATGCAACAAAAGAGAAGGCAAATAATTAGCAAATACAAAATTGGAGTTTTAGTAAATGAGAGACTTAACAGTGTCAAAAAAAAGTATTAAGGAAAAAAGAACTATATAGGAAAGCAGAAAGTTCAAGTTAGAATTTATGATTTCATCAGATAAAATATTAAAAACCAATGTAGAAAAAGTTAAGAATAAAGGGGAACTGGATGAGCACATAGAAATTAAATACAGAAAAAAATTTTTCTGAAAACACCAAGAAAGAGCTTTAATCTTACCAATTAAAAAAGTCATGGAGATGATGGTAGCAATACAGCACTGTTACTGCACTCAATATTAGTGAACATTTAAGGTGTGAACTATGTGGGCAGGGGAGGTAACTCAGTTAATATAAGAATACTTTCCAGGCAAGGGTAAGTGTTAGAGCTGGAGGGATGGCAAAGTATTTAAATGCACGTGTTGCTCTTGCAAAGCACCCAAGTTCAGTTCCCTGGCACCATATGGTGGCTCCCAACCATCTAGTCTCAGAGTATCCAATGTCCTCTTCTGAACTTTATGAGTAACGGGCACACACGATATACATACAGTCAAGCAAACCATTTATAAACATAAAAATAAATAAACAAATAATGAATACATACATACATACATACATACATACATAAAAGCTAGGTATGTAGGTATTAGGTAGTACAGGCCTATAACCCCAGTCCTGGAAGGGAGGAGCTCTAAAATAAGGAAAGAACATGCCTCAAAAACAAAACAAAACAAAAATAAGGTAAGAAAATAAGAAGCTGGGTTGGAGAGATGGCTCAGAGGTTAAGAGCACTGACTGTACAGTCCTGAGTTCAATTCCTGACAACCACATGGTGGCTCACAGCCACCTGTTATGACATCTGGTGCCCTCTTCTGTATACTGTATATATAATAAATAGATAAATCTTTAAAAAAAAAAACTTAAGAAGCCACAACAGTTC
The DNA here is from genome assembly GCA_004025045.1 of Sigmodon hispidus. NCBI lineage: Eukaryota > Metazoa > Chordata > Mammalia > Rodentia > Cricetidae > Sigmodon > Sigmodon hispidus. The sequence goes on from PVIH01007350.1 coordinate 35,091, forward strand.
CTGAAGAGCAACCTTGAGGCTTCCAAATGTACACAAATGTTTGAGCACGGGGGGGGGGGGGGGGGGAGAATCAAAAACAAACAAAATCCAAAAAA
>PVIH01007350.1:35285-49845 GCA_004025045.1 Sigmodon hispidus
ACACACACACACAGACACACACACACACACACACACACACACACACACATACACCTAATTAATTAAAAAGACAGAGGGGAAGTAAAGAAGCCTGTGATCAAAGAATTAAAGTCTAACAAACATCTAGGAAAGAAAAAAAAAATTAAGAAACCTAGTCAGAGAACAAAATTTATAATTCCATACTCCTTAAAACAAGACCTTATAATACATAGGATAAGGTCAAAGACACAAAATACAGATGGTCTGGGCTTGAAGAGATGGCTCAGCAGCTAAGAGCATTTGCTACCCTTTCAGTACCCACATGGTAGCTCACAACTGCTTGTAACTCCAAGTCCAAGGGATCCCATATGGTCTGAGCAACACATTAAGACCATCTCAAAACAAACAAATAAATTACATTTAAAGTTTGTTATCTTACTCTTCCAAGGATTTCCACAGGTAACTTAGAGTTGAGCAATACTGGTTTCACTTTATCACCAGACAAAAATCCATCCACTGGGCTTAAACTATCAAAAATTGCGTCATATTTGGCTTTGTCTTCAGACTACAATATGAAAAGACAGATGACAAGTTAAACAATTGTGAAAAGGATTTAACTGCACATATTAGAATAAAATCCTTAAATAACAGACAGTAGACTTTTAAACTAACATTTTAAAAAATATTTCATCAAAATCTATTAAATAACTTTGAAGTGTCTCCACCGTAACTAGTAGGGTTCCTATCTTTGCCTTCCTAGTGTCACATTAGACTCACAATTTCAGAGACAGAATGCTTGAGGAGCGTCTAGTCCACTCCACCAGACCTACAGCAAGAAAGGAGCTTTTCTAGAAGACATTGGCAGTGACATTCTATGTTTCAATTCAAAGAAATAAAATATTTTTAAAATCTGTCACAAAATGGCTAACAGCTAAATCAAAAAATTTCAATTTCAGTATTTTCCCTACAGTTCTTGCACATGTATAAGAAAGCCCAATGCAGAACAATGTATTTTGAGGGCATTTATAAGTTGGAAGCCAAAGAGATACAAAAAACTTATTTACCTTTACAGCCCAAGGAAGCTCTGCGGCTGAAGTCCCACTGGTTAGCAAAGGACTACTGGAGTCATACTAGAAAATAAAGAGAACAATGAACTGTTGAAGTCCTCATACCTGTAATCAATCAAGAAAACGTAGTTTTTCTATCTAAATGTATTTGTGAAAAATACTGGGTATCAAAGCTATTTTACTTTAATTAGACCTTCATCTATTGTCCACTGAAATAAAAAACTTTTCCCCAATATTATTTAAGGAAAGCAGACCAGGAAAAAAAACAAACAAACCAAAAAACAAAACTTGTTTAGCACTTATAAGTTACCTGTACATGATACCTAATGGCAGCACATTCAATTTATTGCTTTATTTGGCTCAAGAGACATGTAAAATACACTTGAAAAATCTCAATATTATACCTACCAACAAATATGACAACCTTTGTAAGTCATGTCTAAACAAAGAAATACAGATATTCTCAAAACTAAAGTTAATTTTTTCTTTATTATTTTATGTATATGGATTTGATTTTTGCATAGGCAGTAGATATGGATTTATTTGCATTTTTCTACATACTACTATCCAGTTATGCCAGCAACATTTGTTGACGATACTATCTTTTTTCCAAAGTAGTTATACAAGTTTACACTTCCACCAACATAGAATCCATCATCCATGTGTGCAATGCCCACTGTGGTGATGATGCGATTTAGAAAAAATTATCTTATGTATATGGGTATCTTGCCTGAATGTATGTCTCTGTACCATGTACATGCCTGGTGTCCATGCAGACCAGAAAAGTGTATGAGATCCCCAGTAATTTGAGTTACAGACAGTTGTAAGCCACCATGTGAATGCTGGGAATGGAGCCAGGGTCCTCTGGATAAGAAGCCTGTGCTCTTAACTGCTAAACCATCTCTCTAGCCCCCTGAAGTTAAAAGCCTTAGTACTTCTAAAATATTAAGTTTTAAAGAAGAGGGGTTGGGAATAACTTAGTGGTAAAACACTTACTTGTCCATTAGGTGCAAGGCTCTCTGTTTTAGCTCCAGTAGCACCAAAATTAAATTTAAGATTAAAACAACAGCCATTAAATTTCCAAAAAAGTTGGGGATGGAGTTGATAAAGGTGTATCATATATAAAGACATTTCCCAAACAACGATAATTAAAACATTGTAAAAATAAACAGATCAATGAATAAGAACAAGAAAATCCAGAACTACATCAAAACGCACATGGCAATTTAGGTCATAACCCAGTAAAAAGATAAATGACAAATTGGAAGAGTATACTTTCAAATAATATAGGTGGAAAGTTAACTTGTTAATTTAAAATAAACCCTCGAATTCAGGAAGAAAAAGTAAAATTCTCAAGAAAAATAGTCAAAATCTAAAATTAGACATTCCCATAGTGTAATAGAAGCCATCTAGTGTCTTAAAAACTAATCAATCTCACCTATAAGCTAAAAAGACGAATCTAGACCCTAAAATACCATTTGCCAAGATCTATAATCTGACAACAACATGTGAGCAGAAGCACAAGGAAACTGACATGTCAACCAATTGCTGGTAAAAGTGAAATCATACATGCAAAAAACTCTTACAGACAATTTCGCTTTTGAGAGTTTACAATTACATTTCTGCATGTGGAAGATGACATAAAATTACTATCTGTTGTAGCATTTTTCCTTAAAAAATTATCTACATACCTATATTGGAATTTATGTAAGTTGTGTTAAGTAGAAACAAAGAAATACTTTGCAAACACTAAGTAAAGGTTTTGTTACATCTCTAAAACATTCATTTTAAGGGGTCTGGAGTCAAATACAAAGAATATTATCATCAGAAAATTTTAAAAATGCATATTTATATTTTTATATGCACATATAACTCTGAAGATATATATAAAACATAGCAGTAGTTACTATGAAAGAAAACCAGGCAGCTAAGTGATCAGGATTAAAGCAAAAAAAGTGAGCATGTTGCTTTCTATTTCAAATCATGTGGTATAGTTTTTGATAAGTATGAACATAGCATGTTTTGTGTATGTTTCTGTAGGTAGGGTCTCTCACTTGACTCAGAGCTTACTGACTCCACTAGTTTAGCTAGCCAGCTCTGCCCTCGGGAATCACATCCCACCTCTTGAATTCTGGGATTACATGAGGACTAGAGTTGGGATTACTAGTACCCACATAAACAGCTGCTTACAGCGGTAAGCACTTTATCTAGTGAGCAATCTCCTCAGCCCTGATCTTTCTAATTAAATACATTTTACATATAAAATCATTTCTTACAAATCTTGGTAGTGGAACAGCCAGATTCAAGCTACTCAGTGAAACTTCCAGTCCATTCTGGGCACATGCCACAAGCCGCAAAGCAACAAAGAATTCCTGACAAAAAAAAAAAAAAAAAGCATAATGTTAGAAGCTTTTCTCCCAATCTACCTTCTTTTAAACCTACTTTGATGACCTGAAAATATAAAATAATGCACACTTATTCCACAGTATTATATAGTAACAAATATAAACAGTAGATTTGCTTCAAAAACACTTGCTTTAAAACTGAGAAAAGAAATATGTACAAAGATTTTTCTAGCATTATCAGTAAAAAAAAAGTAATTTAAATAAAAATAAACTATGGCATATGAAAGTGGAAAGTGTATAGAATATTCATATTTTAAAGAATATTCAATTTCACTAAAAAGTATTGTCTGTTAACAGAGAGGCTTTGGGTAGGGGAGCCTAAAATGAGATAATAACTGTTACCAAAAGCCATCTCTGGAATAGGAGATGTAATTTTGAAACTGGATCACTATTATAAGAGTCAGTCACTGCTATTCCAGAAAAGCTACAGGGAAAAAAAAAAAAAAAAAAACTGGGCAGTATCTTAAACAACTTTAACTACTTGACTTAAAAATATTTACAAATCAGCCAGGTATAGTTTCACATGCCTTTAACCATAGCACTCAGAACAAAGACAGGAAGATCTCTGAGTTTAAGGCCAGCCTGGTCTACAGAGTGAGTTCCAAGAGAATCAAGACCGCACAGAGGAACCCTGTCTGAAGAAACAAACAATTTTACAAATCTTCCATGAAGGTACTTGTACTTTAGGTTTCAATTCGAGCCTAATTAAGTAAGTAAATAAATACAAAGCTCAATTTACGTTCAGTTGTTCCCAGATTGACTTGAAAATAGATACAAGAATGGTGTTTTGTTCCATTAACATTTTCTCCCAGTTTTTCAATATCCTAGTACTGCTGCTAATTCAGTATTTCACTCTGGCCATCTCCCATTCTCATCTATTTCTTCTTACCCCCTTTACCTTTTTTCTTACTTTGCAAGCTATCTGCTTTATCCAATACTTGCCTTTTGAAATTTTTCAAGAGACTCTACTGGGACTGGAAATGCAATTTAATGGTAGAGTCACATACAAGAAAAATCCTTGTTTCTATCTATAGCAAAAGACACAGCACTCTCTCCACGTTGTGTGTCTTTCTTTCTCACTATCTCACTCAGACTCATTCTCTCCCTGTCTCACTCATTCTGTCTCATTCATATTCATTTTCTCTCTCGCCCCCTCCTCATTTACCTAAGAAGTTTCTGTGTCATAAGACTTCAACTCTCTCAAGTTAACCTACATCACAACCTCTTAGCTTCTTCATCCTTCTGTGTTAGCTCAGGCAAAAATGATGCTTCCAAACTCTTCTCCATAGCATCATAAAGCATTCCTATTTTTCCTTTGACTGCTCATGTCTCTTCTGCTAGTTTTGTTCACTTCACTAAGCTTTCAATTGCTTGTACTCTTCAATGACTCTTATAAAGAATAAGATCCATTTCCACACTGTGGATGAGCTCTAAAGTGAAACAATTCTTCATTAAATTCTAGCTCTAGTACTTAAAATTTAAATAAAATTCTTCTCTAAAAGGAGGACAGTCTAGTACTATCCACCCTGCAATGTATTAGGAGCAATGAAATAAAACTATTCTGTAGGTGGAAACCACCAAGTGTCATTTTTGTGACACAGATTCTCAGTACTGTTCTCGTTCTCTCCCCTCCCCCACACACATTTGTAATTCTCGAATGCTATGGCTGGATGAGAGGCAGAGAAAAGGATCCACAGAAGCTCATTGGCCAGCTAGCCTGCCACATGCAGCTGAAAACTGCAAAGAAATCCCTCCCTAATCAAGGTGGAAAGCGAAGGCTGACACCTGACTTTGTCCTCTGATTTCCACATGTGCACATACATATGAACACTCACACACATTAAACACACACATTTGTAAAAGTATGCACTTGCTACCAAGCTCATATGCTAAAGGCACAGTACTTGATACTAGGTACCAGGAAGTGAAGAAAATTGAGGAGGCAGGGCCTATGTAGGTCATTGAGAGTAAGCCCTTGAAAGAGATACTGGGACCCCGGACCCTTTTCCTCTTTTCCTTCTCAGAAGCAGGATGAGCAAACTTCCAGTCACCCTGCGTTATTGCTTTGATGTTCTGCTTCATCACAGACCCAGAAACAATGCAACCAAATGACTGTGAGCTCAAATATCTGTAATGGTTGAATCAACACAAATCTTTCTTCAAAATGCCAGACAGAACAAAACACTGTGCTTTCATCAGACTTCAATGGCAGACCCATATACCTAGCAACCTGGATGTAACAAAGACAGCTCAAACTCATCCCATGTCCAGGACTACCAGTTAAGAAGTTACTGTACTACAAATGCCCAAGAGGATCTACATCTGTCACATTCACCTCTGCATTTCTTAAGCCTGGCTCTTAACAAATGCTTGCTGATTGAGTGCCCAAATGTCTTCAGTGTCTTAAACTGGCCCTTCTACCCAGAACAGAGCTCTAATGAGGACTACCACAATCTAGTCCTGAAATCCTAATTAAGAGACTGGGTATTCTTGAGGTTGGGAAGATGACTCAGCCATTAAGAGTACTGGCTGCTGTTCAGAGTACATGGATTCAATTCCTAGTACCCACATGGCAGTTTACAATTGTCTGTAAGTCCAGTTCCAGGAGATCCAAAGCCCTCTTCTGACCCCTGCAGGCACAAGACACACATGTGGTACACAAACATGCACATACATACAACAGGAGAAACACCCATACATGTAATTGTCCTATAAAAGAGGTTAGGTATTTCAATTCTATCATTATTATTCTCATCCATTTTCTGTTTTTAACCTTGTTTAAGCTATGCTCATAGGGAAAATGAACTTTATACAGTGGTGCTAAGCAAAAATATCAGGATACAGCAAACTTTCAACAAACCACAAACATTAAAGTATATACATGGTATTCAATAGCTTTGCTATAACTACTTTCACATATTTATAGAGTGGAGTGTACGTCTATCCTGGGAACCACTTTTTGGTTGACATGTAAGAAATAAAACCTACACAAAAATTCAAGTTTGATTAGCCCAAAGACTCCTTTAAAAGATCTGGGCTTATCTATAGTAACACAAATAAAATCAGTGTCTACTTATGGTCTTGTATACTCAAGAAATTTAATTAATTAAATACAAAGAACAAAGTCTGTTTGTAGGAGTTATATAAAATTTAAAATTATTTATATATTATATAAAGGTTTCAGTAAAACAGTGGCATCTGACTTTAGCATTCAAATAACTAAATGTTTAATAATTAAAAATATTTTGAATCTTAGAAGACATGGTCTTGAAAAATCTAATTTTGAGCTTAAAAATAACAATAATAAAAAATCTGTTTTACTTCAAACTAGCCAAAGGAGCGTGGAGAACTCATATGAATGTGCCGATCTTACTTGTTTGCTCAGGACACCTTTGCCATCTGTGTCAGCTAAATCCCAAATCTAAAATATAAGAGGAAAAAAAAAGAATCAATCTCTATATATATATTTAACAAAAATCATTTAAAAGATAAATTCCTGTAATTTATAACTTCATGATCTATGTAAACAGATTTCAAAATCATTAGAAATTATTCGGTGCAACTCTTTCACAAAGACATAAAGGCCCAGATTAGGGGATCTGGCTTAAGAACATTAAAGAAATGAGGAAAAATTAAATCCAAGTTTTAACTTCTACTCAAATGCCCTTTTAACAGTGAGTCAAATGCTGTCTACTGAAACATACTTCCCTGAATTTGACTCTTATTAAGATTTTTTCCTATAGAGAATTAATGCCTATGAATTATGAAACTATTAATATAGTGGGATTATGCTGGTAATGTTGTAAATATTTGTCCTGCCTATGAGTTTAATAAAAAGCTGAGGGGGCTGGAGAGATGGCTCAGCGGTTAAGAGCACCATCTGCTCTTCCAGAGGACCCGGGTTCGATTCCCAGCACCCACATGGCAGCTAACAACTGTCTGTAGTTTCAGTTCCAGGCAAACACCAAGGCAAATAAATAAATAAAAGTTTTAAAAAAATAATAATAATAAAAAGCTGATTAGCCAAAGGCAAACAGGAAGTGTGGGCGGGGCTACCAGGCTAAGAAAAGAGTACAGGAAGAACAGAGACAGATGCCAGAGAGCCGCCAGAGAGAGCCGCCTCAGACACAGAGAAAAGAAGCTAAAATGCTGCCATGAATGAGAAAATGTACTAAGCTGCGTGGCTAAACAATTAAATTTAAAAATGGCAGCTCTCTGGCATCTGTCTCTGTTCTTCATATACTCAGTTTTCTTAGCCTAATCGCCCCACTCACACTTTCTATTTGCCTTTAGCCAATCAGCTTTTTATTAAACCCATAGACAAAACAAATATTTACAACATTACCAACATAATCCCACTACATATTAATATTGATTTTTAAAAAGATTTTTATTACATATCAATACCATGCATAACAATTTGACAAGAGAGGGGCTTCTCATCTATTTTTTCCAGTCCTTCACTCTGTTTTGTACATTAAACAGAGGAAGCTTTGCTGAAGAAACAAGGATAAACCCAGCTGTCTGGGTGGGTAGCAAGATTCCTGCTCTACAGTCCCTCCCCATAATACTCAAATGTACAATTACTTTCTCATTTCATCCTAATGAAATTTCTAGAAACATCACTTTTGATGTTTCTAAAATGTTCAACAGCACCTTAATTTTTTAACTTTTATATTTATTCTTTGCATCTTTCACATCACACATCTGCATCCCATTCATTTCCCCATCCCTTTGTATCCACCCTCTGCCTTTTCAACTACCTCCCCTCAGATTAAATAAGATGATATTTAAGAGAAAAATAAAATTTTTAAAAAAAGATCAATCTAATGGAAGTTGCAGTGTGACACAGAGTCATGCAGTAATCCCTTTTATCCATATATCTTTAGTTGCAAGTGTGCACTGCCAAGAGTCATTGGTCTGGTTCAAGGCCTCTGGTATCTGCTACACTACCAGTGCCAGGCCCGCACCGAAACTCCTCTGGGCTTAGCCTGTTGTTGCTCTGCGTCCTAGAGATCCTGAGACTTTGGGTTTGCAGAAACGGTCCCTTCACATACCCCAGCAGATCACAGATGGGGTGGATGTTGGAGAAGACCAACTCACAACCCTAGTTCTAGAACTGAGTAGTTGTAAGGTTGGTCAGCCTGGCAGCTCTCCCTTGTCCTCACCACCAGGGTGAGCTTTCCTGTACTGCCCTGGCTAGTTCACCCCCGCAAGGAGGAGGACCAGCTAGCTCTCTCACCTGCCTAACTCGTTGATGGTTAGGGGTGGGGATTAGGGGGCATCTCTCCCCAACCCATGCTTCCACATGACGGATGAGTAATGGGGACAGCTCTCCCAAGCTCACAACTTGGAGGCTGGATCACCCACACCTCCACCAATGAACAGGTTTGGCTCTACTGCACTGCCCAGGTGAGGTGCATGGCCTGCTTTCCCAAGTGTTGTAGCTGACATCACCTTAATTTTCAAAATGACTAAATTGCTATCTCCTATAAGCCCCATCCCATTACTATGACTCAGTTCTAATTTAGATGTCTCCTGATTGTATCCTTCTGAATTTATTTGCAGTTCTACTATGCTACTCCATATTCATTATAATCTAGTTATAGTAAGCACATCCTACCTTTCCGAGAATCAAGTCTGGAAGCCCTGATTTTTTCAGGAATGCAGCAGCATCTGAAGCCAACACCCTTCCAGTATTGCCTGTATCAACCTGAAAAGACAAAAACAGGAGGCTGACAATAAAACACAAGATCTAAATTATACCACTTCTCCATCTCTTCTCCCTAATTTATGAAATGCAACCAAAATTCTTCTGCTAACAGAGCAAGGCCTCTGCAGAGCCGTCAAAGAATGGTACCATCCATACAGAAGTCAATTTGCAAAATACGTTTATCATGTCTATTATACAAGTGAAAAAACAAGCTCAGGAAAAGCAAGTGAGTAGAGTCAGAACACGAACACAGATCTTCTAACTCCATATTTTTAGAATTGTTATTTAAATGTCAACATAAAAAAAATATTTCCTGGAGGTCTCTGACAAACGAATAGTGTGATCTGACTCTTCAAACAGTTTTAGATTAATTTCTGATTTTATATCTACTCTTAGAAATTGTAGTACTTACAAAAAAAAACCAAAGCAGTACCAGCTTTAAGTCATGACAAATTTTAAAAATAAACTGTTTCAAAAAAATAAATAAAAATAAACTGTTTCATTACAACAGTACATTAAAAAGGAAATACATCATTTTGACTCATGGGGACTTATCCTTTAAGACAGAATGAGGTCCCAACAAACAAGAGGGGGAAAAACTTCATTTGTAAAGATTTCCTAAATTTCTATTTGTAAATTTTAAAAGTAAATCTTAAAAATTCATGGGAAAGAAAACACTATAGTAGGATATTTATCAATTAGTTGTGTTTAAAGACTAAGTTTACTGTAAACACACAAAGTATTCACACAGCCCAGTCCCAGAAAGAAAAGAAAAAAACTCTCAAAGGCAAGAACAGGCCAAATGAGGCACTAGGCAAGAAGAAAGAACTGCCTAATCCCTCAGTTCTAGGGAAGAAGGAAGTACAGAAGTATCAAGAAACATGCCTCTAGAATTCTCCAGAACTACTTTTCTTTACCCACTTCCTGACCAGGGTAAGAAAGGAACATTCATACCCTGCATAACCTAAATATCAAGCCACTCAAAGTAATCACAGGTTGAAGTCATTAAGTATTTACATACTGTGTCCTAATATGGAGTATATCTTGCATTCTTGTAGCTACAGTAAGAAATTAAAAACATCCATTCACATTCATCTATAGGCAGTTTCTACAGTCCTGTTTCCTGCAAAAGGCTCTCTCTCCCTCCCTCCCTCCCTCCCTCCCTCCCTCCCTCCCTCTCTCTCTCTCTGGGCTGAGAATATAGCTCAGAGCAGTTGAACTGGAATATTTGAATTCAGGTCCTAATGCTTGTAAGATGCGAGCTTTACTGACATAGCCATTTCTTCCCTCACTCATGCCCAGTCATTCTAGGAAAGACTTATATAGACACTGACTTCACATCAAGTCTTACTCAGCACGTATGAAGCCTTATATTCAATTCTTAGTACAGTGAAAGAAAACAAATAAAAAGCAGACACAATGACACATGCCTTTTTAAAAGCACATAGATCTTTGTACCATGTATGTGTTCAATGCCCACAGAGGGCAGAGGAACATATCAGGTCCCCTAAAGCTGTTACATACAGATGGTTTTGAGCCACCACATGGGTGCTAGAAATTGAACCCTGGCCGACTAGAAAAGAGCCATCTTGTGTTCTTAATCGCTGAGCCATCTCCATCTCTCCTGTCCCTGCAAATGACTTTAATCCTAGCAATTGGAAGGAGGCAAGAGAACTGGAAATTCAAGACACACCCCATTACACAGCAAGTTTCAAGGCCAGTGTGGGCTGCATAAAATCCTGTCTCAACATCTGGACGGGCATGGTGGTTGTGTATTCCTTTGATCACATTATTGCAGAGACAGAACAGAGATAGATCTGTGAGTTCAAGGCCACCCTGGTCTACAAATCGGTTGCTAGAACAGTCAGCCAGGGCTATACAGAAAAAAAGAAAAGGAAAAACAAAGAAACAAAGAAAGAGAGGGAGGGAGGGAGATAACATCTCAAATGGGGGAGAAAAACTTCTGGGTAACTACCATCATCTCCAGAACTTTTAGACTACACTAGTAACTGAACAAGGCTTCCAGCCCCCTCTTGGCCTGGAAACTCATCTACTACAACAAAATAAACTCTTGATACAAGATAATTGGGAAAAGGCCACACAGGGCTGAACACACTTGAAATTTTAATGGTGCTTATTACTTAGAATGTTATTGAGATTTTGTTTTAATTTGCACTATAGGTTGAGCTTAAGGTCTCCCACATGACACTCTACTTCTGTGAGTAGCTGAGCTGTATTACGCAGCCCTCTGCTGCTATGATTTTTTAAAAGACTAGGCCTTACTATGTTGCCTAAGCCAACTTTGAACTACCTGACTCAAGTGAGCCTCCTGCTTCACATAATTTTTTTTCTTCTTCTTTTTCCTTCTTTTTCTGTTTTAAATCAAGATAAACTTTAATTGTTTCTGTGTGGTTGTGACGGTAGCAAGGGCAGAGGGAAATGTGTTCTTTGCTCTCTTCATGAGTGTGGAGACTTGAACTCAGGTTGTCAGTACCTTTACCTGGGCAGTCATCTCACAAGTTGCCCACCCCCCTTTCTTTTTTTTTTCTTCAAAAGTCAAGGCATCATAGAGCCCAGGCTGGCTTTAAACTCCTAACACCCTCCAACCCCCGTCTTCACTTCCCAAGTGCTGGGATCACAGTTTCAGCACCACGCCCAGCTCTCTTTATAGTCTTACTGTGTAACCAGGCTAGCTTCAACTTTATGATTTTCCTGCCTCAGCCTTCCTAAGTGGTGAGATTAAAGACATTGTGCCCTATGCTTTAAGTTTTATTCCTCTTATTAAGATCCTGTTTTATGTATACAGCTCAAGAATGCATCAAACTCCAATGTAAGTGAAGATAACTGAATGATCCTCCTTCCTCAGCCTCCCTCCCAATTCTAGAACAGCAGTACTACAACTGCCTAGGGAAAGCTCATCCCTCACCCCTCACCCATCAGCAGTGGGATAGAACCCAGGACTTTGGGCATGTTCAACAAGCAGTCTACCAGTAAGGTACATCCCAAGTTCAAAATGTAAAAAAAAGTACTTTCTCTTTCTTCTTAAGCTATCTCAATACTAAATTAGTAGGCTCCACTATTGTAAGCTGAAGGAAAAAACACTTTCCAATAGTACTTGATTTCTTTGATCCATCAGAATATCAAAACAATAATTTTTACTGTAAGATTACATTTTATGATAATATAAAGATTCAACAACTTCTTTGGCTTTTTAAGAGGATCTAGTTAAATTAAAGTGTACAACATAAGACCATATTTAAGAACAATTCTACTTTATTCTAAGAGAAAAAGATCTGTAAAGAATAGCAGCTAGCTGTGCAGTCAGTGTCTGTAAGCGTCTCCCTGGATGACAGGCATGGGTGAGGGAGAGACAGCTCTGTCAGCAAAGCACTGATCTTACAGGCAGGAGGACCTGAATTCAAATTCTCCAGTTCAGACGCCCCGAATGCTTTAAAGCACAAGGACTTAAGTCTGGATCCCCAGAGCTCAAGGAGAAGACAGGGTGAGGTAGTGACCAACAATTCCAGCAACGGTGAAATGAGGTCACAAATAGGAGATGAGATCCCAGGAGCTCAACAGCCAAAGACACAGACCAGCAACAAAGACCTTGTCTCAAACAAAAGGTGGAAGGTACCTGAGTAAAGACACTTTAACTTCCATATGCACACAAGTATATACACAACACACACACACACACACACACACAGAGGGTGGGGGATAGGGAGTGGCCTATAAAGTACCATCATCACAGGTAGTAAAAAGAAGGCTTTAGCTAAGAATTTTAGTTTATCTGGGGAAATTCAATTCTGATTTGTAACTGAGAAATATGGTGGAAAAATTTTTAAGATTTAGATCCACAAATCATGAGAGAAGGAGATGACTGAGTGAGAGAAACAATAAGGGAGAAAAAAAAAAAGAGAGAGATGGAGCTCTTAATAGAGGAAACCAATTGTGGGGTTGGAAAAAGACTGGGTGCTAGGGAAACCTCCAAGAACTCACAGGATGTCCCTGGCTAGGTCTCCAGCCAATAGTGAAGGTGTTGCCTAGACCTGACTTCCCCTATAATCAAATGAATAGCCACCCTAAGTGCCATCACGGAACTTACATCCAACAATGAATAGAGGTAGAGGCAGGGATACATGGCTGAGCACTGGGCTGAGTTTCTGGTCCAGCTGAAAGCAGGTGATAAGCAAGGGGATAGGGCTTATGAGGAAAATTCTCACAGTGATGGCTCTGTGGAGCTGGGGAGCTCACTGAATTAAGAACAGTCACTGGGGAACCATTAGGAAAAGGAACTAGGCCCTCCAAGGATAGGCAACTGTCCACTGACCTGGGCAGTATCTGGAGCCGCAAGGGGAGGGATCAGACTGTGTTTCTAAGTGTGGAATGGCACTTTGGAGACCATTCCCTCCAGAGGAACACCTAACCCAGTCTTGATATTAGGATGAGGAAATCGAACCTGCCTGGAGTGGATGCTGAACTGATCCACCTGGGGACTTCTTGCCCTTTTTAGGGAGAGGATGGGGGGTGAGGAGGAGGGAGCCTGAAGGCTGACCAGGAGGAGTTGGGAGAGGAAAGGGAGGGGAAGCAAGGGGATACATGGATAAAAAAGACTTTAATTTATAAACAAAAGAATAAAAAAAAATTAGACCTAGCCTAAAGCCAGAAGAACAAATTTAAAAAGTTTAAAAGTTCAATCAAAAACCAGGCATAGTGGTAAGCACCTGTAACCCTAGTACTTCGGAGGTATAGGTAGGAAGATCAGCAGTTCAATACCAGCATCTGCTACAAAGCAAGTCTGGGGTCAGCTTGGGCTGCAATGACATCTTGTCCCTACTCCATCCAAAAAAGATTACAGGCATGGTGGAGTCTGTAAAACTTATATTTTAGTATATCTTTAAAGCAACCCAAGGCAGGTGGAACACCAAAATCTTAGTACTAGAGGCTAAGGCAGAAGGACTCTGACAAGTCCAACACAAAATTGGACTACATAGTGAATGCCAGGCCAGCCAGACTTGGAGCAAGAACCAAACCACCAGATAAATGAGCCATCAAACAAATGGCACATAAAAGTTATTTCTATTTGGCTTATACATTAATTAGAATATTTATATCTTAATAAATATATCTAATGTTCTGTAGTTTTAACACAGATATTTAGGGTAATTAAATTCTCTTGCACTTTTCTGAGAGCTAATATCTAGTGTTTGGTGTGTGCCTGTAATCTCAGCACTCAGAATACTTAGGTAGAATTATGTTAAAAGGCCAGCAGAAACCATAGCAGGACCCTCTCAAAACAAAACAGTACAAACAAACAAGAAAAAAAGCCAAACATGCCCAAGCGGCAAACCACAACCACCGAACAGCTTGGGATCAGAAACACCCTGGACTGACCG